>CATIWM010010964.1:0-38654 GCA_949671775.1 Mallotus repandus | reverse complement strand
ATATTTTTAACTAGATAAAAATTAAAAGAATGTGCATTTTAGGATTTTATCAATTAACTTAAAAAATTTGAAAATAAGGATTTAATTGACTTAAAATAAAAATTGTAAGGATTTAAGTAGTATAATTTATTTTTTATTAATAGAAATTTATTAGAAATAAATGATCTATATTTTAACTATATGAGAAAAAAAAAGTAATGAAAGAATATGTATTTTAAGATTTTAGTAATTAAGATAAAAAATAAGTAAAAAATAAGGATTTAATTAGCTAAAATTGAAATTGTTAAGGATTTATTTAGTACAATTAAAAATATAGGAAGTTAATTATATATTGTACAAGGACTTAATTAGATATAATGTTAAAATATAGGAACTGAAAGTTTGACGGAGAGATTCAATATATAGAAAAATAAAAGTATAAGGACTCAATAAAAATAAATAAATAAAAGTATAGGGATCCAATGTAGCTAAATTGAAATATATGGACTCAATGAAGAAAATGCAAATAGTTAAGGGATAAAAAGTACGGATTTTCCAAAAAAAAAAAGGTCATGACCATGTACTACCAATTTTTTTTATGGATTTTATTTATTTATTTTATTTCAAGTGTCTTGTGCTTGCAGGATGTATGAGATAATAGACAGGTGATTATAACCCTATATTAACCAAATTTGTATTTATTAAATATAAAATATACAAATATTTATCACATACTTAGCAGTGCAAGTGAGTTTTTTTTTTAACCAAAAATTGTGAATGATGTAAGAAACTACAAAATTTTTAAACTTCTAACTTAGAGGGGGGAAAAATTAACAAAATAACTTAAAAATTATAATTGTTTTTAATGATTTTCATTGAATACAAGCGTTTTAGAACTATGGAATGGTCTTTAACACTCCAAATTTTATTGGAGATTTTTACCCGGATTCAAAGTATTTCATACGTATTGAACTTATGATATATTTTAAGTGAGTTGTACTTGATCTATAAGGCAAAAATTCCTCAAGTCTTATGAAATTTGTTGTCTATACTATCTAAAACTGCACTTACCCGGACGGGGTCGATGGACAATGGGCGATCAAGAAGGTCCATGGCCTAGGTAGTTGGCTTCCATTGCACTTAGAGGTGCACAATAAATTAAGTCAATCCGAATATTTAATTTTCTAAAATATATGAAATATAAAACATTTATTATATTTATTGATCATTCAATAGATATGAAATAAGTAAAAATTTCTTCAAAATTAAAAAAAATGCAATTACCAATTAAACTATATGATAAATAAATGCTTTTGGTGGATTGGTGTTAATAATATCGATTATGAAAATTATTGTCTACATCCAGCTTATTGCATCTAACGGTTAGATGTGTAATTCAAAGACACGTTCTTTTAATTGGTCAAGTGTAAAACACTCACTATATGTGTCACACATTCAACAGTTTGGTGCAATAGACTGAATGTAAGTAAGAATTTTTCTATAGTTGATAACAATTTCACAATAAAAGAGTTAAATTGGCAATATTGAGACACATGTCTCATTTATATTGGCAATAAAAAGTGCAACAACCTAGAATTACTATGGCTAAAGCAAAACTTAAATAATGAAAAATCAAATTAATTACTAAGTTAAAAATAAACTAGGCAGATTCAAGATAGATAAAACAATGATCATCGAGTCCCACATCAATAGGGAAAAAAAAAAGAAAAAGTCAACTAACTCATAACAAAGGCGTACATGGTAGGCAAATACAGGGGATGAAATCTAAACTGATGGTTGATATATACTTCGTAAAATCTCAAACCCTAACAAGGAATCTTGGAAGTGAACCACTTCATGATCAGAATGGGAGCTTTGATCAGTCCAAGTGCGAATTCAACTAACACTGTTACACAAAAGCAACATGGGCATATGCAACTCAACACCAACCTGAAAGCACAAGAAGCAGAAACAGAAGCAAATCCAATGTTAATTTCCATGTCAGATGTGTCAAGTATTGCTGCATCTGTCACTAATTAGAATGAACAAAAACAATAGCACCAAAGAAAACACAGATTAAAGAAAAACATTATAAATAAAATACTCACCCAACAATCCATACAACAACACCAACGAGAGAGATGATGAGGGAAAGAAAGGCAAATGGGAGGCCTAACAGAAACCCTAAAGGCCTGCATTCACAATCATCACAACAGCAACACATGATTTCTTGTATTGGATGAAGCTTTCTTGTTCTTGGGTTGGTTGCAAATAAAAGAAAAGGCTATATTGGGACGTTGACAGGCAGAGACAAAAGAAAATCAATAAAACAAATAACAATATAACCGTGTCAATTTTTTATAGCCCTCACTACATGTGCCGTTTACAATAAGCTAATTCCCAAGATGGATTACCAACCAATACCAACTCCCAAGCAGGATTAAAGAAATTTCCTTCTTCAATTAGGTCTATTGTTTTAATTTCCAATTTGGATATGGTTTGATTTCCTATATATATTATGATTTTTTTTTTCATTCCATGCTAATTTAGCATAACCCAAGTTGCTTCAAGTGAAAATTATGAGGTGGAATACAAGAAACGAAGAAGAAAAAAAACATTACGAAGGGCTGAAACATCAAGAAAATTTTGATTTTTTGCTTTTGTTTTCTTGTTTTCGGAGTCAATTTATTTGTTACCGTTAAGGCCGTCCTCATGGGGAAAAAATAAAAAAGAACCAATGAGGCTTATGAGAGGAAGCAAACAAGAATTTTTGTTGAAAAATTATTAGATAGCTTCACATGGCCCATGTGGGAAGAACTCTATGCCATATAGGCCTCTCAATAATTGCTGAAGGCTTCAATAACAGCAAAAATAGAAGAGCTAAAATATATTTTTGCCATCAACATGGACTTATTAAGGCGACAAGGTTGAATTTGACCAAGCAATGGCTTCAAAACAGGATTATGACGATTTCTTTGTGTTTAAAAACGGCACCTCCTACTTTTAAGTTTAGATAATTGACATGGTTGAACACGACATTCATTATGAGAAATTTAAAATGATTACCAAAATCAAACTACCCTGTGCTGTACTAGAGATATCTTAGAAGTGTGTGATAGTACAAGTTAGAACAGGTTTCTTATGATACTGATTACAGTCAATGGGCATTTTCCCTACTCTCATTACAGCTCAGAACACCATATTACTTGGGCTGTGCAGTTGTCTTCTTATTTTCTCCTCCATAAGTGTTCAGCAACTAATTGCATGCTCACATAACATCAATCCAGTAGGAAATGAGTACAAACCTTTCGTTTCATAAGCTCATGTACGCGAATGGAGGAACATTGCCAAAACTTAGAATCAAATTTGGATCTTCTAAGTTAATTTTCATGTAGTTCCTGGGCCAAAATAGCATAGACAAAATACATACTAATTAGTTAACTGCAAACATTACTTTTAGTCAACTGGTAAATCAATGTTCGAAAAGAAAATGGGAATTCCCAAAAAAGAGTTCAGAACTAATTTTCTAACCTGCATATTGATTCAGCTCGTGTATAGTACTGTTAACTTTAGATCTCAGATAGCCTTCAAAGTGTCACAAAACACTGCAAAATCATGTATGCACTTGATTGGATTTCTTTGGATCCTCATCCCAATTTCTTCTATTCTAAACCATAACTAACTATCTTTACTGATTTGTGTTTTCACTGTATTTATTGCTGCTTCCATCTCAACCAAACTGTTACAAAGCTGCAATCCCACTCCCACAGAAACATTTGAAACTTTAAGGATAACAGAGCATTGTTCCTGAGGAAGCATGATACCTTTAAGTCTTTTAACAAAATAACCTTCAATAACTAATAAGGGTTGAATGAATTTGTGCAGAGAAATTCAAAGAGATAACCTCTTCTGACATAATATGTCAAACTACATCGTTGTCCAATTTGAAAACTTATAAGACAACTTCAGTTCCAACCCAACTGCTACCGGTATCTTTCAATATACCTCTGGACTTCATGATCTCCCTAACCTTACTAACACCAACCCATTTCCCAGCAGCCGCCAAAGTATTAGATAGTGAAACATATGCACCAGGACGACCATCAGAATTTAGCTTAAAAAGTTCATCAGCAGCAATCTTTGCCATCTCTACGTTGCCATGCAGATTACATGAACTAAGCAAAGCTGCCCAAACATCAGAACTGGGCTTCTCAGGCATCCCAATTACAAGTTCCCATGCTAGGCTTAAACTTCCTGCACGCCCCAACAGATCAACCATGCAAGCATAATGCTCCATCCCTGGTTTTAGGGAGTAATCCCTCTCCATGCTCTCAAAAATCTCACGGCCCTTAGAAACTAAGCCAGCATGTCCACAGGCTGAGAGAGCACCAAGGAATGTAACAGAATTGGGCTTAACACAACACTCTTGCATCTTGTGAAAAAGCTCAAGTGCTTCATTGGGTTTTCCATTCTTCCCATATCCATCAATCATGGATGACCATGAAAACACATTCTTCTCTGGCATGTGATCAAAAACTTTTCTAGCATCCTCGATTCTTCCACATTTTGAATACATGTCTACAAGAGCACTTCCCATTTTTATGTGCGTAAAGAATTCACTCTTCAAAAGCTGACCCTGGACTTGCTGACCAATCTCAAATCCTGCCAATACAGAACAGGCCCCAATTACACTTGCAAAAGTGGATATATTTGGCCTGAATCCAACTCTTTGCATCTCAACATAAACCTCAAGAGCTTTCTCAGCTGTTTCAACTGATTTACTGTAACCTTCAATCATTGCATTGAAAACCACCAAGTCTTTTCCTACCGTCTTCTTAAAAATCTCTTCAGCATCTTCTATAGAGCCTTGGTTCATATAACCAGAAATCATAGATGTAGAACATATCACATTCTTTTCCATCATCATATCAAATACTTTCCTTGCATAGCCAACCCTACCACTCTTCACATACGAGTCAACAAGTGCCGTGAAAAGAACGTCATCACTCGCAACATCCAATTTCACTATCTGACCATGAACCACACTTCCTAACTTATGGCACAAATTCACATCTTCACCACTCGTAGAAGCCTTCAAAATCATTGAATAAGTGAATCCATCAGGCCTTTGACCATCAAGAACTAACCTACGTACCAAACACATCGATTCTTGAACTAACCCTTGTTTTAAATACCCACCAACCATGTAATTATAAGCTGAAAGAGTAGGTTGAAGCAATTCATCAAACATCTGGCGTGCATATTTCAAGCAGCCGCATTTCAAATAAAGAATGAGAAGCTTGATGGAGATATTTGTATTGGGCACAAAACCGGATTTTAAAATATGAGAATGAATCTTTTGGCCGTGAAAAGGGGTATCTGAGTTGATATAGTGTTGAAGAGCTGAAGATAGATTGGTGGCTGTCTTGTGGAAAAGGTATTCATTAATTGGTGGGTATATTGGATTTTTTAGAGGTTCTTGATAGGGGTGGATATTGGTTGATGAGAAAACAAAGGGTCTAGCATTTAGCAGTTTGGTATTTTTCATCTTCCCATTTGGTCTGCTATGTGCTACTGTTTTCACTTACTACAGTCCAGGCATGGAAGCCGTTTCACAAATTGAGCCCGGGCGTTAGATCATTTGCATCAGTGCAATGCGGCGTGCTCAATGAAACGGGCGACAAATAACTAGACTGCCAACGGTATATCAGCTGGAGAAATAAAGGAAAAGTACAGTATCCACTTAAACGGATGTGAAATTTTTTTAACATTCAGAGATAGGTTAAAAAGTGTTTTAATAATTTTAGTTTGTTTTTTTAACTTTTATTTAAAAAGTTATGAAGTTTGCATATTTTAACAATCTTAAGATTTTTTTAATATTTATAAAAAAATTATAAATTTTACAATTTTTTAACAATTTTCATATATATTTTTAAAATTTTATTAAAATAAATTGTTAAAACTTGTTAAGTTCATAATTTTTTAAGTAATTAGATCAATATTAAATTATATTTGTTTAATTAATTTTTTAACATCTTATAAAATGTTTCGATGTTTAATATTGATATGACACTAAATTTTTTTTAATTTTAAAAAAGAGAATTTAATAAGTTAGTAAAAATTTTCTTTTTAAAATATACCATTTTAAAATAAAAAATATTCTTTCAATTTATTATAAATTTGTAATTACTTATATGACACTGAAATAAATTTTTAATTAAAAACATGTTAAAATTATTAAAAGGTGTAAAATTTATGATTTTAAAATAAAAAAGATATTTCCATGTAATATAAATAATTACAAATTTATGATAAACTAAAATATTATATTTTTTTAAAATAGTATACTCTTAGGAGAAAATTTTTATTTACTCATTAAATTCTCTTTCTTTTTAAGTTAAAATGTGTTTACCGTTATATTAACATAATATTTTATTAAATGCTGAAACAAATATAATTTAATACTGAAACAAAATTTTTTTGTTGTTACATTTAAAAGAATATACTAAAATTTTTAAAAGGTGTAAAGTTTGTAAATTTTTTATAAATTTAAAATAATATATCAAAATTGTTAAAATATATAAAGTACAATAATTTTTAGGCAAAAATTAAAAAAAAAACATGCTAAAATTATTAAACTCATAAAATTCAGGATTTTCTTAAGTAATTAAGCCTTCAAAGATATGTGGTTGAATTTTACTTATATTTTAGTATTCTTAATGAGTAATATTATTAAAAATATATGTTCTAATATTTAAATAATATAAATTTTTAATAATAAAATTATTTACTAAATAGTATGATATTTAATTAATTAAAATAAATTTACTAAAAAATTTATATATATATATATAATTTTATTAAGAATAAAAAGAAATATTTTTGAAATATATTAGGACTCATATTAATGGTAAACCATATGCGAAACATTTTTATTATTATAAGGTAATGTTATATTAAATTTTTACAATAAAATAATGATGATATTAGTTGACAGATTATTAAAATATTAAAAAATAAAATCACATGCTTTAAATGTCACGAAAAACTACAAACTTTTATAGGTGAAAATGTGTCTAATTACATGCTTTTTTTTTTTACTTATCCTAAGCTATATGAATTATATGTTATATTTAGATGCATAGAATTTGACTTTTGAGTATAATTTGGATTTTAGTCAAATTTTTTGTCTCGGAACTATATATATGAATTTGTATTAATAAGAATCTATATATATATATATATATATTAAACGTTGAGCCTTCAAGTCATTAAGCCAAAATTTTGACAAGTATTTATCTTTATATTTGAGTATTCACCCTAAAATTTAATGTGTCAAATTCTTAAAAATTCTGATTTTTATTAAAAATAAAATATTTATTATAGTTTTTTAATATTATTTTTTAACTAAAACACTATTATAACCATTCTAATACCATTCAAATTCTAAAAGTTTTTATATAATACATATTTTTTAATCTTATATATTAAATAATATTTTAATAAAAATTATTTTTTGTTCCACATTTAAGCAATTTATGTATTATAGAAGTTCTATTTATTATATAGATTTATTAACCTCAAACACTATTATATATCAAACATTGTTATATATATTTGCACCCATCAAAAGTGGAGCCTCCCGTAAGTGATTTTTTTGGCTTTCTTTTTTTTAGTGATTTAATATATTTGTTGATGATTTATATATTTGTTTATTATGTTAATCTCTAATTTATGGAGCTTTCACTTTTATTGTGTCTTTAGATGGGAAAATTAAGAAATGGAGACAAAATTCAGTTTGACAAATTGATAATTGTTTCTAAACTTTTAAAGTGAGATATTTTCAATTTTAACTTCTCTTTGTTGTTATTTTTGGCAAATGTATGTTCATTTGTTTAGTTTTGTTCAATTATTTATCTTAGATATGAACACATTTTATTTTCTATTTAACTTAAAAAAAAGTAGTATGCCATTTTTTATTTTTTCTCATATTTTATTAAATTTTTTAACATTAAATATTATTCAAATTTCAATTGAATTTTTGCTCATGAATTGCTTGAGCTTTTGGATTAGCTTAATTTATGTCATTTTTTCTAATTGAAATTTAGTAAGACAGGAAGAAGAATTATAAGATAAAAGTATGAGAAATTGGAGAGAAAATATAAAGAATGACAAAAAAAATTGCATCTTGATTTAGTTCACTCCAAATTTGAGATAGAATTTTTTTTAAAAATTTAATTTTTTTTATTAAAAATAATTGTGATGCATATTTTGTTTTTGATTTTTCTTTATTTTCTTTTATTATATATTACAAAAAAGACAGAGAGAGTTTGTTGATCAACAGTCTATTCGGGTAGTAATTATCGATTAAAGGTAATTAATTTGCATTATATAGTTTATATTTTAAGCAAATTATATTTACCTCTCTCAGGTTTGACCTAATTCCAACTCTCCTCCCTCTTGTTTGAAAATCGAACATTTACATCCCTCAGTTTTAGTTCTGTCAACACTTTAATCCTCCTGTTAACTTTTTTGTTAGTATCTAAATTAATAAGATATTTTACTCCCTCTATTTTATACAAACTAAACATTTTACTCCCTATATTTTGTAAAAACTAACACTTTAATCCTTTTTATTTTAATAAAAAAATTGTTGTTTTTTAATTTTCAAATTATTTCAAATTTAAAATCACAATTTTTACTAAATTTTCAACGGTTGCACATGTCCTTATCAATTTAATTTTAATTAAAAAAATAAATTATAAATTTAATAAATCATTAATGTTTATCAATTTTATTTTATATTTATTTTTTATGTTTGGTTTCATTAATTTTGCCTTTTTTTAAGCAATTCATTTTATATATTAATTTAGTTTTAGATAACTAATTTTAATTGGAGAAAAAAATAATAAAAATAAGTAAAAAATGAATATAAAATAAATTTGTGGATATTTATAGATTTATTAAAATTACAATTTGACTTTTGAGTTAGTGTGAATTTTATATAATTCAAAAAAATATATTGATGGAGATATGTGTACATGTCTAAAATTTAGTTAGAATTGAAATTTTAAATTTTGAGTTTTAAATAATTAAAAAGTTGAAGGACTAAAATATTTTATTTTATTAGAACTTAGGGATTACACTATTTTATTTTTATAAATTGAGGGAGGTAAATGTATTTTGATATAAAAAATCTAACAGAAAAGTCAACGGAGGGGTTTAAATGTTGACGAAATTAAAATTGAGGAATGTAAATGTTTGATTTTCAAACAAGAGGGAGGAAAGTTGGAATTAGATCAAACCTCAGGGACGTAAATGTAATTTTCATTAGATCAAACCTCAGAGAGGTAAATGTAATTTTCTCTTTTATTTTTTATATGTTGCTTTATGTTTGCCACTTAATATATTTATTCTTAAACTGAACTTGTGATTTTTTTGAAAGAGAAACTTGTGATATTTTAGGTGTACAAATTGCTGGTTTTTTTACCTTAAATATGATATGATCCTCAAAAGAGATTTATGTACAAATTATACATTAACTAATGTTCTATATGTTCAAAATGCTTGACATGTTGAATATGATTTTTGAATATTATAGAAAAGAATAAAGATAATGATCTTCCTTAAAATAGGCTTTTGTTTACTGTAAAATAGTAGGTGAATGAAAGGATCATCACGCCTTTTATATTTTTATTACTTTAACAATAATTTCATTTTATTTATTTTAATTTTTATCTTTTTTTTGTTTTATTTTATATTATTGCAATAATTTTATACACTATTTAATTAATTTATAGTTTTTAATTTTATTAAAATTATTAATTAATTATTTTCAAATAATTTTAAAAATATATATTATTTGCAATTTGTGTAAGATGTATATTGATGACTAGATCACCTTAATAAAAAAATACTTTTTTTCTATAAGAATTTTTATATTGTTGATATTAATATGAAAAGTTAATAATTTTTTAATAGTATTTTATGGTGGTCACATATTAAACCCATCATTACATAATTATAACACATATTAACTAATTTTATATTGTCCGTTTTATTTATAACTAATTGCATGAATTGGTTAGGAAGAGAAATTTATAATTTATGGTATAGATGATATAATTGTCATATTATTAAAGTACCACAAATCAGTTAGAAATATATATATTGATTATTTTAAAAAAATAAAAAATAATAATGAAAATATAAATAAATAGAAATTCACCTTTGTTCAGTTCTATATTTGTTAATGAAATAGTTGAAATTTTTATTATATTTTATTCCTACAAATAAATATAAATAACCTTATAAGTATAACTATAAAACCTATGTAATTAATTTATAATTTTTATTTTATTAAAATAATTTAATTAATATATTTGAATTTATTTTATACAGTTTGTGGTTAGATTTTGTTAAAATTCTTTAATTAATATTTTCAAACGTATTTATATTCTAAAAATATCAAATAAAATGTATATTAATTTACAGTCACGCGGATATATGACTAGTTTGAAATAAATTCACATCCACAATAGTTCATTTAAGGAGAATTTGAAATAACATGGGGTTTGAGTATGAATTTGAATTTCAATCAAATTTTATGTATTTCTATTAAAGAGAATTTAAAATAAATCTACAATAAATTTGAAATAACATCTAACCACATATTATTTGAAATCATTAAATTTTAGATTTAAAATTTCAAATTAAATGTTTGCATTGAAATACAATTTAAAGGAGTTCTTATTTATTACAAAGTGTGTTATATTTAATAAACATATAATAAAAATAAATAATTACAAATATTGGAATATTTATTATTGTTATTATTATTTTTTATTAATAGAGACAAATAATCGAAACATTCATGAGCTAATCAATAGGAGTAATTCAATGGTAGGATTATTTTCAACAAAAGAAAACTCAATAGAAGGATTCAGATCACATGCTTATGTTGTTTTCAAAGGAAAAAAAAAATCATTAGACTACTCTTCGGTTCATCATCATTATTATTCATATTAAAATACTTAATTATAAAACTTTTTCATGAAATTTTAATATATTAATTTATTTTTACATTAGTAATATATTAATTTAAAAACATATAAAAAATAAAGTACAATACATTCCAAATATATATAGAAATGGTGACATAATTTTTTTTTTTTTTAAAAAGGAGTTTTGGTGGATATGTAGGGGACAAGAATGGCTGAGATCAGTAGTTTTTAGTTCCATGGCTTGGGATATACCTGACCTGAGTAAAACAGTCTTATACTAAGCGCTAAACAAATTAAAGACGGCCTTGAGGCATTAAGATTCTCATAGTTTTCTTCTTTCCTGAACAGATTTTTTATCGTTTACTTTACAACAAACATTATCGACAGGTTGATGAAAATTATGCGGTCACCTGGACAGGTAGAGAGTATAATGTCTCTTCGTTGAGGCCATTTTTTCTTTGTCTTTATTTAAGCTTGGTGACTTAGATATCATCTTTAAAGATCATGACCATTAGGGTGAGACAATCATTCTTGCAGTATATAATATATATAAGGCATCTCCAGTTTCGGAACCCTACAACACGTACCAGCAATATTCAAGTTTACTAGCTACTTACTTACACGTTTTATCCACTGATATCAATACAGAAGTGAGGAGAGGTAGAATATACATGGCTAGGTTGAGAGTGTCTTTATGTATGATTTTTCTTTCATTTTCATGGTCTATAAATCACCATCATATCAAAGAGGGGAAGAATGTAACCGGGTCTATTAGAGCATTGATCGATAGTGCTAAGGGGTCGGTCGCCGAATTTGGGCTGGTGATTGTTTCTTCAACTAGAGGGCTTCCAAATGAAAGCACAAACAAGGGCCATTATTCTCAACCCAAAGAATTGACTGGTCCAGGAGGAAAACAAGAGAATGATCGCTATGAGAGTGACCAGAAGTAATTAATTAACTAGCTGATTAATGTTCCACGAAACAATTTTAATGTCAAGATTGTGAAGGGTTTAATTTGTCTCTCTTACTTGGGGCTCTACACACTATATATCAACCATATGAAGACTTTCATTTCCTGATTAACGTTGTTTCTACGTATACGTATGTGCAAATTGGAAAACATCTTCTTGATAAAGACCTGCAGCAATACGAATATTCCTGTTGCATGTGTAATCTTTGCGTTTGAAAAATGTGCCATGTATTTTTGTTTCCTTTGTGCAATATATTATCACTTAATTATTACAAATTTACTTGTAACCATTTGGACTATATATATATATATATATATATACTCTAGTTGTGGGATTTTAAGTTAAAATACGGACAACTATAGGGATTATAAGAGGCTAGTCTCATTTAAGTGATATGAAATCATGATGTATGTAATCGCATCAAAGGTATAGAGTAGTTTTCTCAATCTGAAACCAAACTTTGGTTGTTTCAGTTTCAGGCTCGCTTGATTTGATTGTGGTGTTAGTGACACCAACTTCAATTTTACTTGCGGTAGAAAATTGGTTGCTTACTAGCTACGTCTGCACTATGGACATGAACCTGAAGATAATTCAGCCCTCTTTCCACCCAAATCCAAACTATTCCTGAAAGATGAGGTCCACTTTTTTTTTTAATTTATTTGCCTGTCTTTTAATCATATGTAATTGGAAATTAAATGAAAGGTCAATATATGCACACAATTTACATGTTTAAATAATTAATCTTGCATGTTAATGTTAACTTTCATTTTTCCAGGCATTATGCCAATTAGTGGAACAATTTTTTTTTTTTGGCTTTCAATCCCCGCCTGCAAGCAACGGATTATCTTTCTAGCTATAAAGCAAATGACACAAGAGAAATACAGTTAAAAAAAAAAATGACACAAGAGAAACTTTTTAACTTTGTGGGGATTTATCTTTCTACATCTTTCAGGCGCTAATCTTCTTTTAATTTTCTTCAGTTAGCTAGTCACTACTCACTACTATTAAGTTAATCATTGATTCGTGCAATGATTTTGCTTTGCAAGTTGTGCTTTAGATGTTGCATCAATCTCTTCAGGTTGAATCAATATCAAACTGCACTTACGGAAAAAAAAAGAAAGAAATAACTTATTATATCCAATGTATTATATTTAGAATGGGAAATGTATAATGAATAATTTTTAATTAAATAATGCAAATAATAAATATTTCTAATGTTATAATTAATTAATATATATCTATTATCGATCATCTTTTAGTCTGTGGTAAGTTTTTATTATCTCCTTTTATTTTATTTTATTTTTTTATTTAATGAATATATATCTCTAATCTCTCTAATATATTTGTTCTTTAGATATTTTTCTGTCGATAAAATTTTATAGATATTTTTACAATCAGATTCATTTAAAAATTAGAAAATCAATTTACAACTAATCAAAATTATTAAGTTGAGCTAGTGACAAAATAGTCAAATAGTAACTCATTGTGTAATTCATTGAAATTTAAATTATATGAACTCCCTATTAAAAAAATCATTGAGTTGAGTGTATGAATTATTGAATTACATTTTATTTATATTATCTTTTTATCAAGAAGATATATTTTTAATTTTTAATGAATTTTTTCATATGATTATATATATATATAATCTAAGTATTTATAGATTGCATAATAGAGAGTAGTTTTTCTCTTTTAAATTATGTAGAAATTAATTCCACAAACCAATGATAGCAGAATTCAAACTTTATATCTTATATGTCCTTAGAAGGAGATGACTACCAAATTTCTGCCTTTATATAATGTTAATTAATTTATCTTAAAATCATAAATAAATAATGTTAGTTGTACTAGTGATGGTCAATATTTAGTCTATATTCAAATTAAACATAAAAAAAATTAAAATATAATAGTTCAGTATCAAATTCTTAGAGATTTGCTGATGAAAAATGATGTTATGAGGAGGCCTCAACCACATTTTCTTTTAATGGGGAAAAAAGCTTAGAATAAAATAAGAGGATTATAAAATTACAGTAATTAAATAAGGTTTATGCATGGTAAAGTGTCTTTCTTGGCGTGCAAAAGCAAATAATATTCGACCCTTAAAATCCCCACATGTTAATCATCAATGTCTTTTGTTTGGTTGCTAAGAAAAAGTATGAGAATGAGAGTTAGAATCCTTCAAACAGGAAAATTTGCAAGGAAAACAAAAAGGACATAGAATCCCACATGCTAAATTAGAACGACTTTTTTTTTTGTCTACTTTATAAAAGATCTTTTTTTAAAAAAAAAAAATCATGAAGAAGGTAAGCAAATTCCAAGGCGACCCTAATCATAATCTTTTTGTGCATGTTAAGAAATTACTTTAAAATCAAACTCGTTGGACTGTGAAGGGCCTATGGAGCACCATAGTTATGTAATGTAATTGATTCGGTCAAAGGTTTGATCAGAAAAATATTGTTTGTTATAGTTGTGAGACCTTCTCTCTCCTTTTTTTTTTTTTTTCTGATTCTTGTTTTTATTGGGTGACTTTTTGGCCACTTTTTTTTATCAAAAAATCATCAAAATCTTTTTAAATTTTGGTATGAAATATATAAATATGATAGATTTTAGATTGCATCTCAAATTTGGATGAATAATTTTATCGTTTTATAGTTATATTTTAGTGTGGAGTTTTCTTCTATTTTGAGCAGTTTGATGCATTTATTGGAGTAGTAAAATGTTAGATTTTAAAGTAGCTAGATGCTAAGGTAAAGATTTCTAAATATTATTATTTTTTATCTTCAACCACTCATTATTTTCTTTCATCTTCAAGTACTGTTCATCATCTTATACCATGGTTCTTACTGGATTTGAATGGTTTTTGGGCATTTTGGCCACAAAATCATTCAAATACCAAGTTTACTTTAGTCTTTGTATATAAATAATCCTAATATAAGTTCATAACTCAAATTTATATGGTTCATCCCTTCTATATATGTTATTTTGGTGATAGTTATGAATATTTTGATGATATTCCGGCTTAAACTTGAAGATGAGATCTAAATCTGCGAAGCAACAATTCAAATAAGGACAATTCAAATAAGGACTTCTAATGCTAGAAGGAAAGATCAATGAAGTTGTCATCTTCAAGTCTTGATGAAGATCAATGAAGTTGTCATCTTCAAGTCTTGATGTTGCTGGGTTTGTTTGATAGCTATGAATATTTTTGATCTTTTTTTTTTATGTTCTTGATGTTATGTAAAAGTAAAACCTCCAATCTTCTAACTTTCTCTTTTTGAGCCCGTGATTGTAATCTCACTCAGTCTCTTTAATACTGTTCATATTTCTATCTAATGGATCAATTGTTATTAAAAAAAAGGTAAAGATTTAAAAAATGCTATCAAATTATGCTCTAATTTGTTTATTTCAGTATATTTGAGAAGTAGATGACGCAATGATCAAAGAAGATTTCTTCGTATAGTTCTTAGAGAAAAATTTTATACACTGTGATTTCTTGTATTATATTTTATGTATAACTTTTCTCTTTTAAAAAAATTAAAAATATTTCCGTATTTATACTATTCTGTATATATTTTTTTGTCAATGATGAATAAGATATCATCTATGTTAAAAAAAAAAAAGAAAAATATTGTTGGTTGTTATTGCAATCATCGCAAAGTACATTTCTAGCCGTCCCATGAGCATATATAATTTCATTACCACATTCACTTGAAAAGTCGATTCTTCCCAACAATTTTTAAATACAAAATCCCCTTAAAAACACACAAAATGTTATTTTTAAATTTTTATCAAATAAAAAAAATAAGTCTTAATTCAATTCGTAAAGTTATTCTTTGTTCATAAAATTAAAGTGTAAAAAATATATTTTTGCGGAAATTTAATTCAAATATATATATCATCAATCTAAATGATAAAATGAAATATTTTTTTTATGCAAATACGAGCTATTTTTTGTCTGGATTTCATAACTAATCTAAAAAGAATTTGAGCATGAAACCTTTTGTTTACCTTCTTACATAGAAACAATCTTACACCATTAAATTAAATTTTTATGTGCAAAATAATTAATCTTTTATACTTTTTTATTTGGTGTAGTGATATTGTATCGTCCTTATCTTTCTTTTAGCCGGAAACCATATTGTATCGTCCTTATCTTTCTCTTTGCTGGAAACTAATACATTAACCATTTTAATCTGTCCAAAAAAGATTGATCTTTACCATTTTAACTGGTCCAAAAAAGATTGATCTTTTATTAATCAAAGTAACAGGATATACTAATGCAACACATCAAACTAAATATATATTTTTTAAAATGATTAATTAAATTTACAAATTACTAGAATAATACTTCATTTTCCATTCTTCCAGCAAGATAGAGTTTTTGCCACGGAATTTAGGCCAGATGGGCTAGTGATAAAAAATCTCAACAGAAGATTCTTCCATGCAATAATTCTAATTCAACCAAACCAAAACCCATGCCTCTACAATGCAGCGGACAGCTCGCAATGTGAACTGTGAAGTCTCCCGTTCGAAACGTCACCTGCCTAGTTGATGCTCCCTCTCCCCGCCAAAAAAAAAAAAACAATACAATGGAGCGGAGTGCGCCAAAAGTGACCAATAGCCAATTGGCAAGCCACAACTGTGATATAGACACCCTGACCTAAATTTTAATGTAAAGACTGTGCTCATTGATCAGTTATGTCAGCAATTCATTGTCTGGTAGTAGTGGCAGTTCTGCAACAATAACATAACAAAACTATCAATGCTTCTCTAGTTGGTGAAACAACTGAGGGGCAACCAATTAATTCTAACCGTTGGATCATTAGGCCACCAAACTATAAACTAGTTGCTTTGTTGGTGGCATTTCTGTGATAGTAATAAAGTATCATGGATACTTTTGTCCTTACAATGTTTTTTTTTTTTTGAACTAAGTCGTTGGAAATAAATATGGGTCGACTATAGCATTGTCCTGAGCAAGAAACTGGCAGTACAAGAAGCCGAGAAATAAAGAAACCATATCAAGAAATTGAAGAAAAGAAAAATCTATAAAAGAAGCACTTTTTAGTTCTTATTTTCTTTTCTTTATTCACCCTCTTTCCCTAACTTACAAGCAGCTTTGTTTCGGGATTCGTTGAGCGTTAAATTGAAGGAAACCAATAGAGATTCGAGTTACAAAGAAGGGAGGCCAACCAAAGTAACCAGATTTTCAGTGTCTGGTTCACATATTGCACGTGTCATGTGACCAGTTTCAAGAAAGATTCAATCTTTGCGTTTGTCATAAAAAAAGAAAAGAAGTCAACCTTTTTCTTTTTTTTTTCTTGTTTGAGAAGTACCCATCTGAGATTTGTCAAGAAATGAGGCCAAAGATTTATCTTTTTGGTGATTCTATAACTGAAGAGTCCTTTGATGATGGTGGTTGGGGTGCTTCTCTTGCTAACCATTTTGCTCGCAGGGTAACTTTACATTGACTTATTTGCTTTCTTGATTTTGATACGCACCGAAAAGAAAAACTGATTGATTGTGTCTAAAGTTTGGTTCTTGATTGATTTTTCAGGTTGATGTGGTGTTGAGAGGATATAGTGGGTACAATACAAGGTGGGCTTTGAAGGCGGCAGAAAGAGCGTTTCCGCCGGTCGATGGTGGTGTTGGTGAACAGCCATTAGCTGTAACTGTGTTTTTTGGTGCTAATGATGCCTGCCTTCCTGATAGATGCTCTGGATTCCAACACGTGCCTTTGCAAGAATACAAGCAAAACCTCCACGCCATTTTTTCATTCTTCAAGGTACACACTTCATTGTGTCCTTTCGTTACACGCGTGTGTGCTTGGTTGTGCATATTATAATATGCAAATTGGGTTGTTCAAGATTCAGAATCGTGATGCATGTGATGTCCATAGTCCTTATGGCTTTATGGTCCCTCAACAAGTTGGACTTGCATCTCAGTCCTGACCAGATCAATTGTTCTTTCAATTTTTTTTTTTGAACAACAATTGTTCTTTCAAATTATGAGCAATTGGCTTTCAGTTACTTGTTCAGTTCTTGCCTTCTTCCAGTTCCACATACATCTGCTGTGTCCAAGCCTACTCCTTCCAGCTCAATGTAATTGGATTGTCTTCTAGACTTTTGCTTTGTTTCTTTTTGCTGTGATCTTTTGTTGACCATGTATAGTCAAATAGTTTACTCCTCCCTTTAATCTTCTCTATGAAGGAGTAAATTCTGCGAATATGGAAGCTGGATTTATTTGCTTTTTGTTCAATGATCAATGGTAGTTAAAAAAAAAAAATTAATGACAACTTGACTCATACTGCTGATGGAGGACTTTGTATAGTAACTAGCAATCCTTTTTTTTTTTTTTTGAAGTTGGACGTTGAATTTTGCATCAGACTATGATCAAGGTATAGTCCATTGGGTTGACAAAAGTTTAGTCAGGCTGATTGATCGATGAATAGTGGGGGTATGATTGGGTTGAAGTAAAAGAAGTGGTGCCAAACAAATTTTGTGGTGGGTGAGGCCCAGTTGTCGTTGTTAATGTTGGCCATTTTGGTGTTATTATTGCTGATATAAGTATTGTGAAAAAAAAAAACAAACAATCAAACAAACAAAAGAAAGCAAGCTAATTTCTTACATAATGGGTTGTCCTTTTGCATATCGCAGCCATTGCTATAAAATGCATTATTATTTCACGTCTAGCTAGTAGATGATTGATTTTGATGGCCCAAGATTCAAGTGTGTGGGCATGTCATGATCCTTTAATTTGTAAATTCACCAAGGAATGGGACCCCAAAAGTTGGTATCCCATCATTTCCATTGAATGTAGCTTTATTGATGGTCTTTATTGTTGCCTTCTTGGTTTGTTTTATTTAAAATTCTGGTGACTTTTTTATTCTATGTAAAAGGGCTGTGCATGATTCATGCACAAAAATAATCCTTTTACTCTTTTTATAGCTTTATATATTATAATCACTAATGCACGGAAATATATATATATATATATATATCAGTGGGGCTCCCCAACTAATACGGATCCTTAGATGGCTTTTCACTTGTTGATCAACGTCAAAGGACTATGCATGTGTGAAGATATTAGCGGAAATAGAATATGCTAGTGTCATTAGTGTGCATGCACAAGCTTGCTTTCTCCTCTGTATGTTCCTGCTTTAATTTTGTTCAACTGCCTTCTTCTGGGATATGCTGCGGTGTGTTGTGTGTGCCTGCTTTTTATTGTGTTTAGATGTGAATCTTGTGCTGATGTTTAATTGGTTTTGGAACTTGTACATCTTGCAATACAACTAAATTAAAGCACATTCTTTCTTACACTAACGGCGCCGAATTAGAGGGATAATCTAATAGCTCGCATGTAATAGTTTGGAGCTATCTCCTACAAGCTGTCAAGCTCTACCATTTTATTATAATTTCATCAACATTTGACATCAAATCTTTATGTTTTTGCCTCAGACGCGTTGGCCGAGTACTATCGTTCTTCTCATCACTCCTCCTCCTATTGATGAAGATGCACGTCTCCTGTATGGTTATATCATATGCACCCTTTGATTGCTAATATGTTTCTTACATGTTCTATGTTGTCGGGTGTTCCTCAACGCCAAACAACATTTTGAAGAACCTACTATTTGCCAATTTGTAATAGAATGTTTGCAGCCAGCCTGGTGAGAAAAAACTTTGTTGAAACTTTGCAGGTATGCTTATGTCGAGAATCCACTAGGTCTGCCTGAGAGGACTAATGAAGCTGCTGGTGCTTATGCCAAAACATGCATTGCTGTTACTGAAGAATGTGAATGTCCAGTGGTAGATATCTGGACTAAAATGCAGCAGGTCCCTGACTGGAAAACGGCTTACCTAAGGTATTCTAGATCCTATATATTACGCATGTCTGAACATAAATTTCAGCTGTGATGGACATGCATGATACCTACTTTACTGTTCAGAAATGTGGATTCAAAAAATTATCGATACTGCCTGATCTACTGACCTCTTGATTCTCCTGATTCCTACATTATAGAAATATAAGTTTGATCCTCCAGATTGGGAAAATTCTCATTTTTAGATGATTGAAAAGTGCAAATGTTAAAGTGTTTTAGAACTCTTAGTAAGTTTGTGTAGCATTATAGACTGAAATATTCGATGTTAGATGTGCAATCTTTTTGATGAATTGCATTCTGTACTAGTACGCTCTTTTATATTTTATCATGATAATCACTTCCTCCTTCAAATGCAGAGATGGTTTGCACCTAACACAAAGCGGGAACAAGCTCGTGTTCGAGGAAGTCATCACGAAGCTGAAGGAACAAGGTTTAATTCTGGAAACATTGCCAGTTGATCTCCCACTTCTATCCAATATTGACCCTGACGATCCGCTCAAGGCATTTGAGAATTAAGATCACTGCATATCATGGATAGGAACTTTTTTTTTGTTTTTTTTTTTTTTTGCAAGGTTATTGATGCAATTGTATGGCCATAGATGTATGTTGTAAACAGCCAAGACATCGATCCTGTTGAAGTAGCTCTGGCTGTAAAATGTTTGGTTGAAGTTAAGACATGGTAGTCTGTAACCCTCTCTTTTAGTGCATCCAGCTTCTTTGTCAGGTGCTAAGATGTTGATAATTTAAGGAGGGTATGGCGTATAAATAAAGATATCATGCCCTGTGTCTATCTTTACCATTTATGTTATTTCAAGATGTAATACATGTGTCTTGATTGTTAGCCATTTGATATGCTTTGAAAATAAGTGGATAATATAATAATCACATGAATTAGACCACCTCACAGGTATGCAGATTTGATTTTTTATGCACTATCAGTGATAGAAGATGTTGAAAGTCATGATCTTGTTACTTATCATGAGGCTGTCACAAGTAGTGATTCTGCACAGTGGTAAGTTGCTATGAGTGAGGAGATTGAGTCTCTTCACAAGAACCAAACATGGGAGCTGGTGAAACCACCAAAAGACAAAAGATTGTTGGCTACAAATGGGTCTTCAAGAAAAAGGAAGGAACCCCAGGTGTTGAAGCAACACGGTTTAAAGCATGCATATTCTCTCCTGTTGTAAAACACAGTTCTATTCGTGTGTTACTC
This sequence comes from Mallotus repandus, assembly GCA_949671775.1. Taxonomy (NCBI): domain Eukaryota; kingdom Viridiplantae; phylum Streptophyta; class Magnoliopsida; order Malpighiales; family Euphorbiaceae; genus Mallotus; species Mallotus repandus. Next base: position 17,612 of record CATIWM010010964.1, on the reverse strand, counting down.
GCCATAGTTGCACTGTTTGATCTAGAGCTTGAACAACTTGATGTCAAAACAACTTTTCTACATAGTGATCTTGAAGAACAAATCTATATGCAACAACCAGAGGGTTTCATTGTTCAAGGAAAAGAAGATCATATTTGTCTTCCAAAAAAGTCATTATATGGCTCAAAACAATCTCCTCGGCAATGGTACAAGAAGTTTGACACTTTCATGATAAATCATGGTTATTCTAGGAGTAACTATGATAGTTATGTGTACTTTAGAAAGCTCTCTGATGGTTTATTCATTTATTTGTTGTTATATATTGATGACATGCTGATTGTTGCAAAGAACATGTTTGAGATCAATATTTTAAAAGAACAGTTAAGGAGTGAGTTTGAGATGAAGGATTTAGGAGCGGCAAAGAAGATTTTGGGAATGGAAATTCACAGGGATCAGAGTGCAGGAAAGTTACACTTGTCCTAGAAGAAGTACATTGAAAAAGTACTTGAGTGTTTTGGGATGCTAATTGCAAAACCTGTCAGTACTCCGTTAGCAACTCATTTCAAGTTGTCAACAACTATGTCACCACAAACAAATACAGAAAAGGAACAAATGTCACATGTTCCTTATGCAAGTGCAGTTGGGAGTGTAATGTATGCTATGGTTTGCAGTCGTCCTGATATTTCGCATGTTGTCAGTGTGGTGAGTAGATTTATGGGCAATCCTGGAAAAGGTTATTGGCAAGCTCTTAAATGGATTCTACAGTATCTTAAAGGTACTTTAGATGTTGGCTTGGTATATGATAGAAATTCTGATACATGTAGCAATGTTGTTGGCTATGTGGATTCTGATTACGCTGGAGATTTGGATAAAAGGAGATATCTGACTAGATATGTCTTTACTTTTTTTGGTTGTGCCATAAGTTGGAAAGTGACTTTACAGTCGATTATTGCTTTATCTACTACAGAGGCAGAATATATGGCAGCTACAGAAGCAGTAAAGAAGCCATATGGCTTAGAGGTTTGGTTAGTGATCTGGGTTTGATGCAAGATGAGACTATTGTTCATTGTGATAGTCAAAGTGCAATACATTTGACCAAAAATCAAATATAACATGAAAGGACCAAACATATTGATGTCAGATATCATTTTATTTGGGAGATTATATCTCAGGATACTGTTATGGTGAAGAAAATTGGTACCATTGATAATCCAGCGGATATGATGACCAAGTCAGTTACGGTATCTAAGTTCAAGCATTGCTTGGACTTAATTGGTGTTCGAAGTATTTAAATTGCCCACTAGGGCATTTGAGACGGCGACATATTGGTTCACTATTTTGAAGACTTGCAAACAATTCAAATTAAGGTGGAAATTTATAATACATGTGTCTTGATTGTTAGGCACTTGATATGCTTTGAAAATAGTGGATAATTGGATAATTGGCTAATGACCTCATGAATTAAAATAAGTGAATATTTAGCTAATGACCACAAATTTGGTCTTTAATTTGTGGCCATGTATTCTTGCTTCTCATTGGCTATAAATAGCCTTACTCTCCATTTGTTTAATACACAATACAAAGAAACACAAGCAAAGCATAGTTTCTTGTATGGGTAGTGTGAGTGATTTTGTGAGTTTTGGGTTTAAACATTTGGGTAGTTTAAATATTTAGGTGTGGTCAAACTTTAAGTATTGTCTAGCCATATTTTTGTAATCTCCTTTTATTATCAGAGTAAAAATTATTTTGCCATCTTTAACCGTAGATATAGACTTAACCAAACCACGTTAAATTATTGTGTTATATTATTTTATTTATTTTGTTTCAGTAATTACTTGTCGACCCTTCCGTTTCAACACAAGATTGTTGATTAGTAATGTTGTGATGGGAAGCCAATTGAAAAAATGTTGCTACGGGAAATGGAAAACGGAGAATCATGGCATCTTTTGCTCACAAACTTTGGTATAAAGATTAGAACAAGGTCAATTGGTGAATCAGATTTCTTACATCTTTTTTTCATTTTATTTTGACCTATTAGGTGGGCAAAAATGAAAAGCCCACGGTCATGCTGACTACTTTGCAAATGATTGCAGATCCATTCTATTAAACAGGACGTCGATATTTCTTTTTAGCCTTCTAGTGACAATGACAAAATTTTCTAGTTCAAGTAGAACGTGCTGTAAAATCACATTCGTAGAAGAAAGGATAATTCATTCTTAGAGGCAGCAACATAATGAGTGCTCCTTGTTTAACGTAAAATTAATGACATCTTAGATATTAGAGAATGATAGATATTGCTACATGTGACATTTATTGTATGTCATGAATATATTAGATTTTTAATAATTTATTATTTTTTTTACATATTTTTTTAATGTGAACTATCGATATTTAGAACTCATTAGAATTTAACTAATCCGATTCAATCTAGGTAAGACCACAAATGTGGTAAAAGTCTTATGATAACTAATTAAATTTAACGCGGCTGTATACATCAGATTTTAAATTTAAAACTTCGTTTAAACAGAATTGGTTGATTCTAATATCAACCAATGGTTGTTGATTTATCTCTGCACGTTTTTGATGGTCCACTAAAGCGATATTGTAAATATTACTAGATTAGATGCGACATCTAACTTTACCATATCTATTACCACTGAGGAAAAGGAAGATGTTGGTTTAGTGATAAAAATCCATATCCTCAAGTCACCTTGTGCATTGATCAAAAATTACTTTTTTGGATATATCTTTTAATCACACCGAATGTATTTAAGAAAAAATTTAAATATTTCCTGAAGGGTCAAATCCGGCCGGTTGATAAAATGTTCATCTTACCTAAATAACATTCACTTCATTTTCTCATCCAGAAACTTTTTTTATCTTCCTGCAATCTTTACCATGATTTTTTTCTTTTAATTTCTAATAGGATTCAATCATTCATGATTGCCGACCCAAAGGTTGATTAGCCAAATGACAAAAAAATTAAAAAACCTTTTAATCCCACGGATAAAATTCTCTTATTTGTCAAAAAAAAATTATAATTGATTTGGAAGCAGTGCTTTTTCTGTTTTTTTTTTTCAGGAAACTTGTGTAATTTCAATAGAAATGAGATTGATAAACAGGCATTTAATAGGAGGATTCAATAACTATGACATTGTATTATTTCATACAAGATTGGTTTGTCTCTTGATATTTACAATTGTTATAGGACCTTTTCGAATGATTGGTTAGGAACTGATGCTGTCCTGTCAGGACCCTCAACAGTGCGAGAGGACTGTGTAATAATTTCTCATCCAGGCCCCTATATATTAACATTATGCTCAGATGCATTTATTAGCATCTTGCTTAACGCAATGCACATTCGCATACTAACTAGGGAAATAAGTAAGTGCACATTTTCACTAATATAGACTAGATTAGAGATAATATATAGATATATAATGTTTATCCAACAAGAAGGAATCCAACAAGAAGGAAATAAACAAAAAGAAAAAAGACTAAGAAAAAAAAAGACATAGTATTATGAAGCTAGCTGAGACTCATTAAAATGGCATGGCAACTGTTGCACTGCTTGCATTATTTAGGTTACCACCAAGTAGCCATTTTATTGAGTTGAGATGTTCCAGCACATTTCCGTGCATTTCATTGGAGATCTGATTCCAATAAAAAGTTAATATTGCTAAATTAATATGTTTCTAAGGCAATAATGCAGTAGGTTCAGAGTGATGTTCAGGATCTGGCCCTCCAGGTACAACTCTTGAAGTCGCTGCATCGTTCACTTCCTTCTTCATAACATGCTTCATTTTAGACAAATCATATCCTAATTGTTGCAATAGGCTATTGCTACTGATCCTCTTAGGCATAGACTTAACACCACGAAAACTCAAAGCTTGCAAATTAGTCACATTTAGTGATAAAATGAGCAAGACCAACAGCGAAACTCGCACAATGGTAGCAGCTGACCTAGCCATTTCTTACTTCAGCAAGCAAGCAAGCAAAAAAGAAGAGTAAAATTTGCTTAACTGGGTAGCTAAGATTAGTCCAGTGTGTTGCAAAGTAATAGAAGTCATGAATTTATAATGCAAAATGTTGTGAGAAAAATATCTGAAACTTTCAAAGTATATATTAAACAATAATGGTCATGGTGTCTATTTGCAGACAAATCCATCGTGTATTATTGTCTTTTCTCTACTCCATGGAGAAAGATTTCAGCTTTTTTAACATGCAATTAATTCCATTAACCTCAATATACACGAATTAATGTCTCCACTTGGGCACATATATGGATTCAGGTGTGGCCAGTTAATATATCTATCATTGCACCAACTATGACTTGTCTGTCTACTCATCAAGGTCGTTCTCTATAATGCTAAGTTTTGGACAGTTCTTGAACATAAAGAATGAAGATTTACACAAGCAGATATGGGACCCAAATCTTTTTTTTTTTGAATCATTTTTTCATTTGACATTGTTAATTAATACACAAGTGAATCGCCACAGACAAATGCAGTAGTGGTGATGCTTTTTCATATTGCATATAATGTCCCTTTCCACATGGTTACTAATAAAAAACAGCCTCCATTGATTCCTTATTTGGTAATCAGAAATTGATGTTTGTTTTTATATGTCTTGGCTCTTGCACAGTCCTAAGGGATAACTTTAAATTATCAAAAGTGATGTGATACAGGACCATATAGTACAGGAAATACAAACATTCAAAAGTTGGATAAAGATTCAGATTAAGAAATGTGGGGGGTGCCTAGATATGTGATTTGGATGTTAAAAGTTCCATTATATTGAGGCCTCATGACCTTATATCATGGATCTGAATTCCACTAATGTTAAGTGGTATTATTTAGTTGAAGTTGTGAGTTTATGATGTTGTGTATTATTTAATTGTAAATTTAGTGCGAATAACTCACTTTTATATGTCATATTGACTTGAAAGATTGTATCTTGTAAATATTATCTCTAGTAAAAAAAATAATAATAAGAGGATGCTTTTAATTCTTTATACATATATATGAAATTCTTTCAGGTAAAGATTATATACTTTTATTAATGAGAAAATAGTTAAATGATTACTCTTTTTAAAAATATTTTAAAATATAGGTTCTAATTCTATCATCATCCATTTGTAAAATATATTTATACTTAAATTATGAAGAGGACTATCTTTTGTTCTATATTTCATTAATATTTAAATCATATTAATAAAAAAAATTATAAACTTTTAAGCTTCAAGATAGTCAACGATCATAACCTTTTGATTTCGAGAAATGATCCTATTATCCATGCCAAAAGTCAGGTACTATTGAACCCACTTATTCTTATTAATTATTGTTATTATTATTTTTTAATTTTTGCGGTGGATGAATTAATTCATGATGTCAAAGGAGATTTTCCAGTGTTTAATTTTTTAATAAATTTGAAAATATAAAAAACCTCTAAATGCCCATAATGGAATACGGAAAAATTATAAAATATATTCCTTATATCATACAGGTTATAAACAAGTTCATGTTACAAGTAATGGAATCTCAAAGAACCAATCCATACCCTGATGAATCCAAGTCCCACTTGACCAAGGCGTACCGGAGCACTACTCAGTAATAGAGGAACACATGCGCAGAGAATTGAAAAAAAATTGACTTAAATCTAATATGTATATATAAAATCTGAGAATTTTATTTATTTAATTTATCAACTGACTTATAATTAATTCATTTTAATTCATATAAAATTATGAAAATGACAAAAAAAATTTATACCTTAATTGTATATTTAAAATTTGGCTGTTTACTTTTAGAAAATATTTTCTATTTTTTTTCTAATTTTCTTTGGAAAAACAGAAAATCAATTTATTTGTACTTTTATTTTACAATTTTTTCATATTTTCATAATTTTTTATGAAATTTATTATAATAATTTTTTAAATATAATAATAATTATTGTGATTCATATAATAGTATTTAATCTTAAATTTATTTATTTTCATAAAACATTGTAAATCATGTAATTTAATTTGAAGTCGTGAGACTGTGATCGGTGGAGGTGGTGGTTGTAGTAATGTTAAATTATTAATTGAAAAATTTGAAAAACATCTTTTATTAATTTTCTAAAATATTTTATAATTTAAAAAATTTGAAATATAATTTTTTAAATTAAAAAATATTATAACTAAACAATAACTTATGCTTTTTAGTTTTATTGATTTTTTTTTAAAATAAGTGTTGCTTTTCAAAATTAAATAGGCCCTTAGAAACTATTTTCCGTAGAAATGATATCTGCCCCTAGTGGTAAATTTTACATTTGTTATTGCTAATTGACAAATATGTGGCCATATCGATGCAGCGAGCTGCAAAATAATAAGTTTTTCTGAAGATTATACTGTTCCATGAGCAGGGAGATAGTATATATATATATAGTCTAATAATCAAAATCTTCACAGAATTTTAACTTTCTATTTTTAGACGATACCACCGGAAAAAGTTAAAATCAAGACAGATTAAGACTATCGAGAGAATTTGTATTGAGTTACAGATTCGGTATCGAATTTCATGAGTCCCCTTTTTCCCTCCCCTCCCCATACCCCAATAGTAATTGGCAAAAAAAAAAAAAAAAAACAAATGGGACAAATAGAGTGCCAAAATCGAAATATGTGGCGAATGTGTATATATATACATATGTGGGTGCCCAAATGCATGCTTTTGCATGTTTGCATATATACAAAGTATGTGCCCATCTAGTCATGATTAATTTCAACGTATTGTGCATGTTTCTTGCTTAAAAAAAAAAAAAAAAAAAAAAAGAATTGTGGCTCCTGCATATTCAACTTTCGGCTTATTCGCAAGTAATGGTCCAAATTCCAGGCCACTATCATCGACCTCCTTTTATGGACAAAATTCTAAATCCTAAAATCTGTTATTTGTCCTCTTCTAAACCTTTCTTCTTCTTTTTCTCACCATTTAAAATCCATGCCAACGTCCATCTTCACAGAAAGTAGCTAGGTTTTTCTGATTTATAATTCTCACCTTTTTTCAGACTATAGTAATTAATTTGAGGGTCACCCTTAAATTTCTAGCCTAAATTTTAATTATTATATATTTTTGTTCCATAACAATTAATTTATATGATTAAATTTTATCATTTCTCATGATAATTATAATTAAATATGGTCCATATAAAGCATTTTTTCTTTACAAATTTTTGAAATGCTCTCCATCAAAAAAAAAAAAGAGTTTGTATGATAAATAAATAAATATATGTATATTTTTTTTCTTACCAACTAGATCAACCATCTCAAATACTTAAAAAAGTATTTAAATGTCCCATGTAGCTGTTGTGGTAGTGTATAGAAAAAAAAAATAGAAACAATGACAAAAATAAAAAAGTAAACACAAAGATTTATATAGAAAATCTCGAAACGAAAAAAATTACAATTAGAGAAAGAGAAAATTCACGTAAAAAGTGTGTACAAAGGAGTATTAAGACTGCTACAATGTTCCAAAACCTTGCTAATATATAGACCCAAAGTCAAAACACTCACCCTGCATGCTACGCGGCTGTATATCGATTTGTATATATCTTTGGAGCGGAAAAAGTATTTTGACATGACAATCTAGCCATAAGGGCCTGTTTTGGGATGTGTGCTTCTCGGAAATGAAAGCAACCTGCGAACTCATAGACGTGCGTGTCTCAAGCCATATTCCTCTCAGAATCAAAGTGCACATCTCAACATGGTCACCTAGACGGCCGTGTAGAAGGGGACATGACCGTATTAATTTCAAATTAATAATCGTAAACACTATCGACAATCTCTACATTCCTACACCGTAGATCCTACAAAATTCACAAAATTGTTTTCGACAAAAATATCAGACCGCAACAACCAAGTTCACGTTAGAACTTAATCACAGCATTCTTATTCTTCTCTATAAGCCTCATGAAAATTATGCTATGGCACATATGAGGCTCCGAAACACATAAATATAGAAATGCCTATGGATTATTTTGGCTACAGAATTGATCTTGAGACAATTGACATCAATGCATATATTGTTCATAAGGAGAAATCGATGTTGTTGTATACATATAGTCGATTTGGTATGTACAAGAGAAACAATTTCATATCTTATATTACGCATTGAAAGTTACAAGTCTTGTAAAAATGAGTTCTAAGTGTAAGGCAAAACTTCAACTAATTAATAGTGGAGGAAAACATGAAAATAAATATGGAGAGGCCTAGCTCCATCATCTAGATATACTACAATACATAAAATAATATAAATGTTGTATATAGCCTTTGATATGGCACTACATGCAGTTATATCAGTATCCTAGGGATTGATCACCCTTGCCATGGTTTTTTTTTTTTTTTTTTTGATAATAGGATAATTTGCTTTTATTAATATGATGAGGGAAAAATCACTTGGGAAGATCCCAAGTGATGAAAAAACCCCTCCTTAAAACTAAAAACAAAACTAGTTGGAGTTTATGAACAAAGAAAACACAAAGAACTGAAAAACAAACAAACCAAAACCAAGAAAATAAACCAGAAAACAGCAGCCATAAAAAGAGAGTTGCACTGCTGATTATCAAAAGGAAAAGAAGAGAGACCATCAACTTTGTCGCCGTTGCCAGTTGGACCAACAATGAATTACAATTGAAGAGGAAAGTAAATCAGTTGCTGTGTACGCGAAGTGAGGTGTAGTTGCTGCTGTCCAACCTGCTATCCTGAGAAAAATGAGCTTCTGCAAACGTGTGAAAGACGGAGTGACAGCAGAGAAAATTACTTCATTGCGATGTAACCAAATGGACCAGCTGATGGCATAGAAAAGGGAAGTCCAAAACCTTTGTTGAATTTTTCCTTTCACTAGAGATCGCCACTGCTGAAAATACAAAACCAGATGGTTTGGCATTGCTGAAGAGATTCCCCACCAATTCAAGAAAAAATTCCATAGCTGTTGGGTAAAAACGCATTGGAACAGTAAATGATCAGCATCTTCCCTGAAATTCTCGCAAAAAGAGCAATGATTTTGCTAGATAGGGCACAAGTCGAAGTCAAAAAGACGATCCTGATGTAGCGAAAGGTAAATAATTGCAAAATCGTTGATTCACAAGAATACCGATATGCAATCTTCAAACCCTATTGATTCTATCGAATTCTAGAGAATTTGGAAAAAAACACAAAGTCTGTAATTTATTAGAAATCAAGTCGTCCATAAAACAAGGCGTAAATAAACTTACATACCAAAACAAAACCCTAAATAAACTTCTAATAAAAATAAGAAAAGTCACTAAAATAGAAAAACAGCATTTAGAAGGCCTAAACGTGCGAATTTGGTCAAAATCCATAGGGTATCATGAGCAAAACTCATGACTTTGAATCAGTGGCCCGTTTCCACCCAAAATAGCCACCGAAAACACTGAAATCCGACACTCAAAACTTCACTTTATTTACGAAACTGCCACTACTGAACTTTATCCAATTTTTCCAAGAACTCCAAAGCTTGCTCCTAGACCGCATCAGATCCCTGGTAGGTAATCGATTCGACATTGCAAGCCAAAGGAAAAGCTCAACTTTTGCTGGGACCAAATTGAGCCACACGTTAGGTAAGATAATAGTATCATCTAAATGAAGTCTTCGCATAAAAGTAAGGTACAAATTCTGCACTGAGAACCCCAAGCGACCGGTCGATCGCCAAACTAAATGATCAGGCATTCCTTGCACTAAATTAGATTGTCGAATCTTGCACTAAATTAGATTGTCGAATCACATGCAACTTGTTAAAGGACGCGCCCAAGAAAGCTTCCAAGTCCATAATCCATCCATCCACCACAAAAGCATAAGGAAGCGTGGATAGCTTGGCCAAAGCTGGAAGTAACATTGCTAAGCAATTCTATCGTATCTTAAATTTGTATTATTTATGAGGTTATTAATTTGAATTTGATTATTTATCATCCTTGCACTATGATATTGATAAATTTCAGAAGCCATTTTTTAAGGTATCCAATCCAAATTATCTATAGTTACAAAAAGAAATCGCAATTAGAAGCGTGCCTTGAATTGCAAGATATTAATATTAAATTTCTTCAACTTTTGCATCTTCCTTGCACAGTTGTATAACTATTTTTCTTTAGAAAATGGGGATCAAACTGATAAATAAGGATCCGACAATAATACATTATATTATTAATGTCAACACACAGCTTTTACACACTTTAACCACAAGCTTAAGAGTACATACATGGAGCAAGTATAACTGTTGCTCCGATTCGATCACCCCTTCTCCCTCACTCCCCATATACATATATTACAAAAGTTGAGTTTACATAGATCATTACTCATGTATATATGTCCAGTTTGATTTAACTCTGTCCATACTAGTGTCTGTCAATGTAGCTACGTAAACTCATTTATATAATATATATATATATTTTTATTCTCCCCTAAAATCAAGTACAAAAAAAAACAAACAAACAAACAAACAAAACAAAATGAAACGATAAAAAGGCGAGCAGTAGATTATTATTAAAATCATAAAATTTCAGGAACTAATTATTTCTAGAATGGTGGTGTGGATCAGGGCCTCCGGGACTGACTCTATCAGGATAGTCGTTTCCACTTTTATTTGCTTCAGCTGCCATCTGGTTCAAGGTCTCGTATATTCGGCTTACATTATTCCTTGGCTTAACCTTGGAATTCAGAGGACGACTCTCTGCCATTACAAGCAAGATAAAGACCAAGAACAAAATTGTTATGAGACAAACTAACCTTGCGCTAGCCATTGCTGGGTCGATGAACTTAACTATAACTATAACTACGTTATTGGTCGCTTTGCACAAGAACACTCAGTACTGCTGGTTCGATTTATGAGTTGAGCAATGGTGTATATGGCCTATTTATAATAGACTTGGTAATGTTGCACCAACTTTCAGTCAATGACAAAGCTATATAGTGGACAGGGTGCTGTAACTCAATGAGCACAATCTTGATTTGTCAGCTTACGTGGAAGAAAATCGTTTTCTCGTTAGGCTAGTTAGCTAGTTAGATGTTAACTGCATCTCCATCTATATCTCGCTACGTCTAATACTGAAAATATATATATATGATTTGTCCACTACAGATTAAAGCTGGTTTCCCTTTAACATAAACTAATCAAGATTTATCTATCTTACTAAGCTTTTACCAATCACATAATTAATCCATGGCTAATTAGTAGCTTAATCTTTTGGCTTTTTCTTAACTAATATTAATACTACTCATCAGCATTAATCCAAGATAAATTTTGTCAAAACTATACTGTTATTATTATTTTTTTTCCAAACTACTGATATCATTTTAACTAATATGGTTCAATCCAGATAAGATCACAGGAATGACGGTGTTTCAACAATTAATTGGATGTGACTACATACACACTATAACTTGAAAATGAGATATCGTTTAAACGATGACAGTGACAGTTGATTAGGACGATTGTTAACATACTGACATCAAATAGTACTATAATGTTGTAACAAATCGTAAAATTTCTTGAGAATTAAGGAAAGGAAACTTCGTAATTGATAATTTTGAATCCAATGCTAATTTGGCATCCACTTTCAGAGTAATTTTATAACAAAACTAAAGTTGTATAAATAAAAAGAGTCAAAACTGAATCTGCCCATTAATCCATATCCCATTGATACCATGGATCAAAAAGATTTGACATAGATATATAGATGATGGATAACATAATGTCGCTGTCCGACGGAGGGACCTGTCAAGAACCGCCAGAAAAAGAAAGTAGATAAGTGATGACACAAAATCTAATAAAGACCCTATAGATGCATGTTGAGGTATAGTTAAAAAAAACCTAGCAGCTAAGGCACCAAGATTTTTTGGATCCCACTATACATATATGAGCAAATCACCTCATTTAGATTGAGATAAGCCATCCCCTAGAAAGCAGAAAACTCTATTAATTAGTTCATGAAAAAAGTACTTAAAGCTCTTTTTTTTTTCTTCTCTCTCTTGTGGTTAGCAGAAAGAAGTTTAGAGCTTTAATAGCCTTTGTGTTTGATGGTGTTAATAAAATAAATGGTGCAAAGATAAGGACAACGTCGCTGCCAAGCTTTACAACTATTGTCACTCACTGTGGATAACTGAAACCTATTACTTAAATGCCTTGCCAACCCCTTGAAGTTAATCCTCCACCACAACTCTTTTTATGCTTAGTTCGGATATAATTCAACTGATCAACGGATAAATGATAAATATGAATATTTACTATTATATGATTTTTTTTTAACTACTCAGTGTATTGGATTCTAATTAATTGAATTCTACCTGTATAAAACTATAAAAATGACAAAAAAATTATATAAAGTATTTGTTAGTCATTAATTTACGTATAAAGCATTTTTAAAAGTATTCATGTCTTTGTCTAATAGTATAATAGTGACTGAGCTAGGAATTGCAAAAATATATCCAAAATCGTTTTAAATGAATTGCAATAAATTATCATAAATTGCAGCAATTTTATAATAATTCTGACTTTTAATGATTTGAAAGGTCAAACCAATAATATCAAGTCATTTAGGGTTCGCCTATGTGCTATTAGCTTTTAGTTTTTATCACTTTGATTAAATATTCAATTTTTATTGATTTAATTTTCCAATTCATCAAAAGTCAAAATTATTATATAATGTTTCAATAAATTGACCTATTAAAGAAACACTTAAATTTCAAGTTATTTAAGTGGAAATATTCAATAATTATAAAGATATCTATTAATCTGAATCGAGTTCTATGATCTCTGTAAGGGGATAAAACTCTTGGAGTTTATATATATATGTATATATATATGTATATATATATGTATATATTTTCAAATATGTCATATTTTGAAGTGAACTAATTTGAATGCTAGAACAAACTGAGTGCCATAGAAATTTGCTAATTTATTTGATTATGAACTTATGTATTTGAAAATATTGCTAAATGATCAACATGAACACTCGAATGGCTTGTGATGGGCCTTTCCGCGTTTCCTATATGTCACGGGTTGAGTGGCGAAACCTAGGATCATGTGTTCAAAACGTCCACCAATGCTCACCTTTGTGGTCATAAACATCCCCTTAAGTTGGTGCCCACATTTTTTATATAATATATGCTTCAAAATTGTACTAAAAATCATAGTAAATTTAGTTAATGCCCATAAGCATTGTTCGATCACTTCAATTAAAGATAGACCTTGACGGTATTATATAATTTAAGGGTTATTTAAAAATTCATCAACTCTAGCACTAAGAATTAGTGCTTTAAGCAGAAGTCTATACGATAATAATTGAAACATGAAGCAAGAAGGATCGATATGCATAAATAAATAACATACTTGGTGGATTATGCAGTAACACTTGTAATTGGATAGGACGATTTTGTTGATAATTTTATGTTATTCAGTTCTATGGGGCAGTCCCATTATGAAGTAAGTGCTTGTTTAGATAAAATTTGGTTATATTAATTAATAGTCAACCATAAAATGCAATATTTCATCATTTGTGACATAATATTTATGTCAAAAACAAAAATCATTCAATTTCGAAGTTTAAGTTATTATATAGAAATCTAAAAATAATTTCATATTCGTAGCAGACCTATCACGCATGAATGCGAATTAAATTTGAAGCGTAGATAAATACAAATACACTTTACCTTTACCTTTTGAATGTTCCATGCTCATCCTAAATTTGATCTATACATAAATTGTATGAATATAATATTATGCGCATGTGTACGTCTAATCACAAAAAAAAAAAATTCTCAAGTTTTTCAACGTTTGACAACATTAAAAAAAGTTGGTCAATAAAAAATATTTTCCAAATCAAAGAAAAATTTAGTTGTTTTTAGGATTAATTTTTCTAAACTATGTGAATTATTAAAATGTAAAAATTTGTAAGAAGCAAAAATTTAAAAACATTTATCGATCAATTAACATATTAATCGACTATAATCAATTACCATTCACTGACGTTGATTACTAGAGGGTCATCAAAATTAATTTATTTGTGTATAAATTTATATAACATTGACATATTTGGTGACTTTAAGCATATATATACATGGTGCAACTAATCTAGCGAAAGAAGCAATAATTAAAATGAAGTAAAAAGGGGGGATGATTTAAAAGTTTGTCTTATTATGTTGTGCGGCTATATGGTATTTGACGAAATGAATTAATTAACATCCATAGGCAATGCATTTGCTAAAGTAAAAGCTCAGTAAGCACCTGGAGATTGTCTTGTTATAGATGTTGTGTGGCTATCTTATCAGAGCTTTAAGCAACTTCCCTTTTATTATCGTGTACTCAAGGTGTCCATTAGACTAAACCATACAGCTCCAGTTAAGCATTCTTTGCTTCTCCAATCGTGTCTATTCAACTCCATATGTATATAATGCTAAGTGAGCAAGTCTAGTCAGGTCTAGCAATTGTCAACATTAAAAAGGCTACAGAAAAAGGCGTAACAACTTGGAGTTGAAAATGAAATTTTCACTTTATATATGTATATGTGGGTGTGAAGTGCCATTAAAGTGACTTACCTTTAGAAACAATTCTCCTCACAAACCTTTTTTTTTTCTTTTTTTCTTTTTTGTCTTAATCCATTGCTACAATCCAAAATAAGCTTTTAGATTTGTGTCTTTATCTACTTTTCCTAATAGCTTTCAAATAAATGCTTCTTTTTTTGTGGGTTGAGCTCATGTTTTTAATTAATTGGTGCTTTGCTATGGTATATGATTCGGAAAAGAAAAAAAACAAAATCCAAGGATCAATAATAGCTTCCAGGCATGAATCATGAGTTTTAACATGCTTTTAATCAAAGCCAATAAGGGTTTTTAGCCATATCAGATTAGATTGTCATATTCTTTAATGTATTGAGATTTTCTTTGTGTGCTATATGACATATTTGAATTTGATAGCAACTATGAACCGATGGAACAACATAAGCTACCATCAATAATATAGGCAATACTAATTAATATTAAACTTTAAGTTCA
Organism: Mallotus repandus; assembly: GCA_949671775.1. Taxonomy (NCBI): domain Eukaryota; kingdom Viridiplantae; phylum Streptophyta; class Magnoliopsida; order Malpighiales; family Euphorbiaceae; genus Mallotus; species Mallotus repandus. The sequence goes on along the minus strand of CATIWM010010964.1, from coordinate 2,590 downwards.
TTTTCAACATTATATACATATATCGTTCATCACGAGATTATACACAAAATTATTAAAAGAAAATAAATATTTCAAGGCACTTAATTGAAGTAAAATTTATTAAAAGTTAAATAGTTGAAGGGTAAAAATTTTATTTATAACATTAAAAGATTATAAATTTAATTCCCAACCATTCTTTCACACAAGTTCAAGAAATTTGTGAAAGGTCAAAATGTTTCTTTATCAATCATATTACTAATTGATATCTCACGCTCTATTTCTCTCTCTCTCTTTTGCTCTCTTCGTCATCTTCATTTGTATAAATGGTATCTTTTGTATTTTGTATTTTCTGTATGTTAAGTTTACAGAGTACATCAGATTATAAATAATACAAGAGATAAGAGTTTGAGTATAAACTAAAGTGTAAAGCTAATAGAAGACAACTATGAGATGACTAAACAGCTAGGATTTTTTTTTTGTTGACACCCTCCACAAACCGAAGAGTGCAAAGAAGATGAAGTTGGAATAGACAATAATCGTAGCTTGGAGACAATTTGCTGGAATGGATGAGCACTCAACGGTTTGGTAAAATGTCTGCGACTTGGTCTTTGCTTGACAAAAATCTGATGCGAATTATACCCTTTTGAACTTGTTCTCTAACAAAGTGATAGTCCAACTCTATGTGTTTGGTTCTGGCATGGAAAACCGGGTTAGAGGACATATTTATGGCTCCGATGTTGTCACACCATAGAGTTGCCGAGGATGAAGACATGAGACCAAATTCAGAAAGTAAATGTTGAATCCAATTCAAGTCAGCAATAGTGTTTGCAATGGCCTTATACTCACTTTTAGTAGATGATCTTGCGATAGTGGGTTGCTTCTTTGCACACCATGAAATAAGATTTTTACCAAGATAAATATTAAAGCCAGTGGTAGAGTGACGATCATCAGGGCAACCACCCCAATCACTATCCGAGAAATAATGAAGATTAAGAGATAAGTGGTTGTCGAACAAGAGGGAATAGCGAAGGGTGTGTTTGACATAACATAGGAGCCTCTTTAATGCTTGTCAATGAGTATCAGATGGTGAGTGGATAAATTGGCATAGTTTGTTCACCGAAAATGCTAAGTCTGGCCTTGTAAGAGTTGCATATTGCAATGCACCAACAAGTTGGCGATATAGAACTGCATTAGAGAATGGTTGACCATCATATTTGCTTAAGGAAGGAGTTGTTGCCATTGGAGTAAAACAGCCCTTGGCATATTGCAATAAGTAACGAAGATACTTTGTTGATTGATGGGAAATTCAGTTTTCAATGCAGACAGAGTATCTTGTAGTAGCCGAGTTGATGAGCCAGTGAGGATTATATCATCGATATAAACAAGTAATAGAAGAACATGGTTGTCTCTTCGAAGGATAAAGAGAGTGATCAGATTTAAATGTGATGAAGCCAAGATTATGTAGAAAGTTTTACAATCTGTGGAACCAAGCTCGGGATGCCTGACGTAGCCCATATAGTGATTTTTAGAGTCTACAAATATAATCAGGATGATTTTGATCAATGAATCCTTGCGGCTGTTGCATATAAACAGGTTCATCAAGTATTCCATGCAAGAAAGCATTTGACACATCTATTTGCTGAAGTGGCCAGTTGTTGGTAGTAGTAAGAGATATAATGAGCCTAATGGTTGTGGCCTTGATCACTGGGCTAAATTTCAGCAAAGTCAATACCATCTTATTGTTGAAACCCCTTTGCAACCAGACGGGCTTTATAGCAAGAAATTGAACCATCCAGATTTCGTTTAATGCGGAAAACCCATTTGTTACTTATGACATTTGCTTGTGAAGGACAAGGTACTAGAGTTCAGGTCTTTATCTGAATGAGAGCATCAAGCTCTTATTGCATAGCTGCTCACCATTATGGATGTTTGTTAGCATCGGTGTAGGTGGTGGGTTCATAAGTTAATGGAGAAGGAGAGGTGTTTTGGTGAGTTAAAAAGGCTTTACGCTTCTGCATTATTGAAGGATGCAGAAGCATAGGGTGAGTTCGAACTGAAGAGGAAGGTGGATTATTAGCGATGGCTTGGGTGTGGGTAGGGGTGTAAACGAACAGAGCCGCTCGCGAGCGGCTAGGAGTTTGGCTCGTTAAAAGCTTGTTCGAGATCGTTTGTTAAGCTAAACGAACAGAGCCCAAATAAGATTTTGAGGCTCAAAAGATAAATGAACAGAGCTCAAACACCTCAAAGCTCGGCTCGTTAAGGATCGCAAACAGGCTCGTCAATATGTTCATGAACAAGCTCGCGAACATGCTCGTTTAGGATGTTCGTGAACAAGCTTGCGAACAGGCTCGTTTATGATGTTTGTGAACAAGCTCGTGAACAAGCTTGCGAACAGGCTCGTGTAAGATGTTTGCGAACAAGCTCGTTTAATATGTTCATGAACAAGCTCGTTTAAGATGTTCGCGAACAAGCTCGCGAACAAACTTATTTATATAATTTTAGTATCATTTAATTGTAATGTATATTAATAATAATTTTAAGTAAATATAATTAAAAATTGGTAATTGTAATAAAAATTACATATTCATAACATAAATTAGCATTAATATCA
>CATIWM010010952.1:0-10381 GCA_949671775.1 Mallotus repandus | reverse complement strand
TAACTTGTTCCAATTGGATCCAACACCAAACTACCTTTTAACTACATTAATTCTGTTCCATGAATGAAGGGAGGTTTCAAAGTCAGTTTCTTTCTTTCTTTCTTTTCTGTTTCAATGTACGTATGGTATTGGTCTGGTCTGGTATGGCCTATCTTCTTCTCTACTGTATAGTATAGTATAATAATACTACTATAACTCTTATTCTTCTCCGTCTTCTTCTGTTTACATGTGAATACATGTCAGGTAACCAAAAAAAAAAAGGAATTGGCTATTCATTTTAAAGAAAGAAAGTAATGCCCTTTTTTTACTTTCTCAGTGTTGAGTAATCTTCAAAACCCATCCTTTCCGGCAACACCCAGTTGCTATTTCTTTCAAAGTTCTGTACTTTTTTTTTTTTTGGTTCCCTTGCCTACTTACCCTGTCACTTTCATGGGAGGTAATTGCTTTGTATTTTGGAGTTTTGAGTATTTAAAAAAAATTGGATTGATGGGTGTTTAATGGAAAAGAAAGAAAAAAAAAGAATTTTTTTGGTTAATTAATAATTGTTGGAGATGGCATTGACAGTGAAATCAGTCTGCTTTTTGTCTGCTTCTCTCACAGTTACTTTACCACTTACATTCCTCAATTTTGTCTTCAATTTAATTTAGATGTCCCCTTCTCTCTGTCTCTCTCCTTCTCTAAGCTACTGATTTTTTTAGTTCTTTTTTCCTAGTAATGCATCAAAGTAGAAGATACCCAGATGAAATCAAGACTTAAGTTGCAGATTTTGAATCATTTTTGAGATGGGTTTTTGAGGTAAGAGCTACTTAGCTCTTGTTTTAACTTTTTTACCTTTTTGGTTATTGTTACTGTTTGCTCCATGTCTGAGTTTTTTTTAAAAAAAATTGTTTTTTGTCTGTTAATTTTAGATGCGAAATTGAGCTCAAGTGTTTGTGGAAAGACCAGAGTGAGAGTTTTATAGTGGTGAAATTGAAGTTCTTTCTGTAGTAAACATGAGAGATTTCCCTTCTTGCTTTGGTGAAAATGGGGTACAAGTAGCTGATTCCTCATCTTCAAATGCTAGTAAAAATGCACAGAATTTGGTTACTTGTGTGTATCAATGTCGAATTCGAGGCCGTTCTTGCTTGATTACTATTACCTGGAGTAAGAATTTGATGGGTCAAGGCTTAAGTATAGGAATGGATGATTCTGCTAATCAGTGTTTATGCAAGGTTGACATTAAACCCTGGCTGTTCGCGAAAAGAAAAGGGTCAAAGAGTTTAGAAGCATATTCTTGTAAAATTGACATCTATTGGGATCTATCATCGGCTAAATTTGGATCTGGGCCTGAACCTTTAGAAGGATTTTATGTGGGTGTTGTTGTTGACAGGCAAATGGTTCTTCTTCTTGGGGATATGAGAAAAGAAGCTTTCAAGAAAACCAGTGTCACCCCTATTTCTTCCAGTGCTGTTTTTGTCTCAAAGAGAGAGCATGTTTTTGGCAAGAAGGTGTTTAGTACCAAGGCTCAGTTTTGCGACAATGGTCAAATTCATGATCTTGTGATTGAATGTGACACATTTGGTGTTAGCGACCCTTGCCTTGTGGTTCGAGTGGACTGTAAGACTGTGATGCAAGTGAAGCGGCTGCGTTGGAAATTTAGAGGGAATCATACCATATTGGTTGATGGGCTACCAGTAGAAGTTCTTTGGGATGTTCATAATTGGCTCTTTGGAACATCAGTTGGAAATGCTGTTTTTATGTTCAAGACATGCCTCTCAGCTGAGAAGTTATGGTCCAGCCAACCACTATCAGATCCAAATGTGTTGCCATGGTCCTTCTCACAGAGATTTCTGGATTCCAAATTGCAAAATCTTGGTTTTTCATTGATTTTGTATGCTTGGAAGAATGAATAGAGAGACTCATAAATTTTTCTTTGAGTTCTGACAGAACATTTAGGAGTTGTGATTTTTGTTGATTATGTGATTGATTACACCTAGTTTGATTAAACAGTTTTTCCTTCCTCCTTTTTGCTCTGTTGAGTTACTTGAGCAATTGAATTGATACAATGTCATGTTCCCATTTGCCTGTATATCCTTCATAAATTGTTCCTTGATTTTGTTTGCCTGTATTCTTTTATTAAAATTCCACTATAACATCATACTTAAGTTCATGCTTGAAGATTCTTTTTGTTTGTGGTTGGATTTTGTTCCTCAAAATTCAGCATTTAGCACATTCCACTTGGGATTTTAGAGTTGAAACCTTCATTATTGACATGGTAGCTCTATAGCATGTTGTTTTATCTTCAGTATGTGCTCCTTGTTCTAGAATCGTGTTTTATTTTTATGCCATCTGTTAGGATTGATGCCTTCATTTTGCAGGTGCGTTAGTTATTCCATCTTGCAGGGGAAGAAAAATTTGGGTTTAGAGAGTGCTTGAAGTTTGCATTAGAAAACATGACCACCACATACTGTAATGCTGGATAGAAACTTAAACAGATGCAAATAATTTAGTCTTGGCATTTCTACTCTGCTGTTGATGGATCTTGGTATGAATTCTAACCTCACTATTGTATTTTAGCGTTGCTTTGTGGTAACTATGAAACTATCACGAAATCTTGTCTGTTTTTCTAGCCAATGACGGCTCTACATGGGCGGCCTAGGCTGATTCTGGGATTGTGGCCTCTCCTAATACATCATGATATATTGTGATGAGAAGTCCAGGTGATTTGCTGTCTAGCATATTCTGTAGGCAATTACTCTGAACAACTGTAGCAGGGGATAAATTACCGTTCTCTAGGCCACTTCGCCAGTTGCAGTTAATATTACTTGCATTATTCCTTTTTCACTAGCACATGTAATGCTTTCATTGTTCATTTGTTGAATTTGTTAGTCTTATATTAAGCTTGCATGATTTGCATTTCCTGTTCCAATTTGGTATTTTTTTTCCGGAAATATATGTATGCACTCGCGAATATGTGTTTCTACTGAGGTATCTTTTCCTCAGTAAGATCCGTGCATTTCGAAATTGAATGCTCTAGGAAGGTGTTAGTTGGATTTTGTCACTTCCCTTGTTGCTAGTCATTCATTGCCCTGTCCATTTTGTTCATTTAAAATGTGTCCTGTCCATTTTGTTCATTTAAAGTGTGAAAGAAAAGAAACTGAACCGATAATGTGAAAGGCAATATGTTGGAGACTCAGCAAGTAGCCTTGTGTCAAGTGTCAACCGACTGTGATTGTGATTGAAATCCATTTGCTGCTTTTAGGCTTTAAATGCCTAGACTCTGTCAAGTGAGATGCTTTTAGGCTTTAAATGCCTAGACTGTGTCAAGTGAGATTTATAGGTCTTGCTGTGGAGTTCAACTGATACTAATTGTGGATAAACCTTGTATATGCTTTAGATGCCTATTCATTTCAGCATGTAAATGGTTCAACATAAGGTAAGTAAGTTGCCATTTCTCCTAAAATGTTTCCGTACTGCCAATGGACTTGATTGTATGATTCTCTGAAATGCCAACGTTAAAGCATGTGATGATGCATGGTCAAGGCAGTCCTTAGTTCTGATACCGGGATACAGCTCTTTGTCATAGTAGCATTTCCTGGTCTACTAGCCTCACGAAGACCGACCTAATAGTACTGCACTTTGCAGCTGTGAACAACTTGTCGTGGGTGGTAGATTGCAAAGTGCTAATATTTTTACCGTAATAGGATCAAAACCCTTGAAAGTTTCAAACTAATAGAACTCTGATTAGTTATAATAAATTTCACGAATTTAATAAGAAAAAATTGAAATTCTAATACTATCTCCAATAATATTCTTTATTTTAAAAAGTATTTTTTGTACAATAAAGAATATTTCAAAAAAATTTTAAATATAAATAGTGAAAAAATTTATATAACTTCAATAGACTCTTTATATTTTTAATTTTCATTTTGCTTCATCTAATAAATATTAATATTTAATATTTTTTCTCTTTTACTTTTTCAAAATTTTCTTTTATTTATTTAATTCTTTTCTTTTATTCAAGAGAAATTTTTTTCAATAAATAGATAAATATTAATTAATATTTTACATAAAAAAATTGAAATATTTTAGAGTAGAGAGTGAAATTTGACTCTTTACAAATCAACTATCTACTCTAAAATAAAAATATATAAAATATATTAGAGACTATTTTTTTAATTTAACTTTTTAAAATAAAAAATTTTACTAAAATAAAAAATTTATTGAAGGTGCTATAATAAAACTCATCTATATTAAACACAATGCGATAATCTCAATCAAATATCGGTTAGGAATTGAGGGACTTATATATATATATATATACACGCAGTTTTTCACCTCATATTTTAGAATGAGTAAAAGAATAATCCTATGTACTTTTGTGCCACGCTCCCAGCGAAAACACGCAGCAGCATCTCCATGTGCATTTAATAGCTTCCTCCTACATCCCGGCGGGTCGTCTACGTGCGCGACAAATTCATCTGTCGCCACCCCCCCAGCTCACCATTTGTGCTGTATCCTGTATGCATGCATGCGCCTTACAATTTATTTTATTTTTAAAAAATCATTTCTATTTTTTATTATTTTTTGTGCTGGTTATATAAATAAAAATATTATTGACTTAATTCTAAAATCCTTACTTTATTTTTTGGCAAAAAATAAATATAACGTAGAACAAAAATTCGAGTAATTCAAGTGCAGTTGCCCGTGATTGCGGTTTCAAAACAAAACGCGTTTCTTTTTAAAATAAATAAGTAAAAGTGACTCTGCTGGTGGCCAATCATGCTGTTGCTCGTTCTTTGTTTCTAGAAATGACCCACTAATCATGCAATCATTAATCATTATAATGGAGTAGTTATTATTATTATTATTAATTTTTTTTTTATTTTAAGTGATATGGCATTAGAAGCTGGTCTATTTTTTATTTACCGGTGGTCACAAAAGTTTAGAATTTATAAGATGATAAAATTTTTTAAATATTTATTTTTTTATATATAATTTAAATTTAAGATTTTATTTAAAAAAATTTAAATTTCTTATTAGTTAGACGAATAAATGATACTGGGAGTTGGTCTGTTTCGTGTTAACATCTTGGTAACATTTAGCTACATGCACAGAGTGTCTCATTGTTTTATACTTAAAAAAATGTTACATTCTTCAAGATTAAAATCCTAGAATGAATAAAATAAAAACTAGTGGTGTTAAAAAAAAATCAAAACTACATTTCATAAATATGTAAAAATCTATTTATCATAATAAAAAAAAATTATTAATTCAATTATTGATCTAAATAGTTTAATCTATAGAATCGTAAATGGCTAAGTTAACACATTAACACTCCAATAAATTCTTATAATATTAATTGAGAATGAACGCTACAATAAATTATCATATTTTTTAATGAATTAAATTTTAGACAATTATTTTTTAAATAAAAATAGAGTTCATCTATTTATTCATAATTTTTTATTTAATTTAAAATTTATTAAATTCTAACTAATTTCATTTGATTTATATAAAACCATAAAAAAAATAAAAATCTCTCCAACCTAATTGAATATAACTGTAAATTTTACAATTCAAATTCAAATCATAATATAAATGAGAATAACCTCGTATCATTTAATTCCACCAGAGTTGATTATCTATAAAAGCGTTTTGAAATAGAATTACATCACTATTCTACATCAACTTAACAATTAATAAAAATTATATTAACTATGTTAGATGAGAATTCAATTTAAAATATATGGCTGGAAATTTCAATATATTACATCAATTAGTCTACGTGTCATTGGCTAAATAAATATTCATTTTTTTACTAAATTATTGTAACACAATGATGTGTGAAATAGTTTTTTTTTTTTTTTTTTTTTTAAAAGGACATTAAAATAAAAAGATAAATAAAATAAAAGACAACGCATTGAAAAGAGGTCAGTAAAGCAAAGGCAGTGATGAGCTGGCGCACTAGGATATGGATTTAACTCACTTTGGTCCATACTCTTTTTGCGGCCTCCAGGTGGCATACAGCTGTCCCGATAGAATCCACCTTACTAAGCGACGTCGTTTTTACTTCTGTCTAAAATACCCTCAACTGACCGTTTTAAAACCCGCCCCTAACGGTCATTTTTTGTCTCCTGCCCCAAATGAATTGACCGGAGCCCATGTCTAGATGTCGTTACTGCAGGGCAAACTTGTCATTGTATCCAAATTAAGAGGGTAATTTCGTTGTCTTTTCTAGGGTAGTTTGGTCATTGAAATTAAAGAAGAAAACCAGTACTTCAAGCAAGAACAAGAAGAAAGCAAGCGAGCAAGAAGAACAAGAAGAAGAAGACGAAGAAGAGCCATTTTTTGTTGTGTTAATTCGGTTGCCTTGAGACTTGAGAGTGTGCAGAGAACTGAGTTATGGGCGAGTCAAGTGACTCGGTTTCTATCGATATTGGGATGGTTCCTTTTGAAGGAAAGGTAATCAACTTAAACTAAACAAGACGACCAAAGTCAGCTGTTTCTTTTTTCCTTGATTTGGTTCTTTTTTACCTTTTACCAAATGTAGTCTTTTCGTTTCGCCTTTTCTGGGTTCTTGTTTTTTTAAACAGAAGGTTTGAGCTTTATCTTGGGTTTTATTTATTTTAGTTGCTGTTATTATTGTTGCAGGAACATGTGGTGAAAACGAGTGGAGGTTCAATCTCAGTGTATGTTTGTGGTGATCAAGAAAAGCCTGCTTTGATCACTTACCCTGATGTTGCTCTTAATTGTATGTTTATTTTATTGTTGGCTGTTTAGTTTCCCATTTTCTCTGGGTTAACTTTAATGGGTTGTTGAAATTGAATATCATTTGGGTTTTGTTAGGTGATTCTTCTTTAACAATGGTGAAAATTGGCGCTAGTTTGTTTGTTATTGTGGACAATGTGGTGTTTTAGTTAAGAAATTGGGTTTAATGAAGTCCTTGTAATAATTAGCTCTAATGGGTACTCTAAACATGTTTTATCGATTGAGCTTTTCTAATGCTTTTCAATCTGTAAGCTTTAATTGTTTTGAGATTTTTCAATTTTAATGTACTTCTGATTTTTTGTGACTTTTTTTTTGCCTTGTGGATTTTTCACAGACATGTCTTGTTTCCAAGGCCTCTTCTTTTGCCCGGAGGCAGCTTCCTTACTGTTTCATAACTTCTGCATTTACCATATTGATGCCCCTGGGCATGAGGTCAGTGTCGAAGTTCAATTGTGTTGCATAATTGTTTTTAGTTTGTTTCCTTAACTAGATTTTCTCCCTGTACATTTGACTGAAACTAATAAAGACTCAACCCTTCGTTCAAGAGTTCTTGCAGTTGGGAGCTGATGTCATTTCTTCAGATGTTCCATTACTTGGTGTGGATGACTTAGCAGAACAGATTGCTGAAGTGCTTGATTTCTTTGGGTAATGATGTTGTTTCCCTTCATTATCAAGAACCTATATTAGATTGTTTTGTTCCATTTGGCTTTTATGTAATCAATTATTTTGATGTTATGAACATCAGAATGTACTTTCTTCACAGCATTTAGGTGATTTTCAAGTTCTGTTTTTAACTTCAGTTTCATTGCTTGACCTGTGCTGTTTCCACAAATACATTTTTCCATTTCTTTGCACCTATACTTTCCACTAAAATTTCTTACCTTACAAAATTAAGACGAGGCACCTGGTGCAGTAAAACTTCCCTGCTTCCAACATGAAGCAGTATTATGTATGGTCATTTGCTAGCTGCTAAAATACTTAATTTCTTGTGTCACTTATAGTTTTTAATTCAATGTTCCAGACTTTGAAATTTAAGAGATTTTAGTCTCAGGAGTTTTTGGTGACATTTTTTCAGATAAATGTCAATTATATTTTGTTCGAGGCTTAACTGTTTCTTCTAACCAGGCTGAAAGAAGTGTTGTGCTTAGGCGTCACAGCGGGTGCATATATACTGACACGTTTTGCAGTAAGTTGACAAAAATCAGTTACCCAAACAGTTGCCTCTTCTGTTGTTCTGATTTTTAATCAGTTGTTTGTTTTTTTCTTATCCTGATTGCAGATGAAATATAAAGAACGGGTTCTTGGTTTGATACTTGTTTCCCCTATTTGCAGAGCACCCTCATGGACTGAATGGCTTTACAATAAGGTTCTGTTCCCATCTTCAAGTCTGTGTGAAATATCTCCATTGTAAAAAAGAAAAGAAAAACAGAAAGAAGAATAATGCAGACAAGCTATGTTTCTTTTCTAATAGTTAAAAAAAATAAGAATAAGAATAAATCAATCATACACATGTTTATTTTAATTAGAGAAATGTGCTTATGGTTTTTGTGGACTGTGCTTTTCAGGTGTTAATGAATTTGTTATACTTCTATGGCATGTGTGATATATTGAAGGAATGCCTGATCCAGCGGTACTTCAGTAAGGTACTACTAGTAGAGTATTCTTTTTGGATAAGTAAGGTACCACTGGTAGTGTATTCTTTTTGGATAAGTAGTTCCATTTAAAAGTTATTACTTTTCTTTAAAGTTTTCTTCTGATACCAATAAGTAGTTCAACACTCAAATTCCTAATGCAGGAAATTAGGTGTAGCATGCAAGGTACAGAATCAGACATCATTCATGCTTGCAGAAGGGTAAGAAATATTCAGTACAACAATACCTATGAACAACTAAATGACTTGGCAACCCTTTTTTCTTTTTAATACCTGGGCGATGAGCTGATATTGATTGATCCCTTTTGATGTTCGGCCACAGTTGCTGGATGAGAGGCAAAGTTTAAATGTTATGCGTTTTCTTCAAGCAATTAATGAGTGAGTTCTTGTTGCTTCTTTTTTTATATGATATGTGAAAACTGTACTTTTCATTTTCTTTTCATGTCTGCCCTGGTTTCTACGTTAGATTCTCTCCATTATCGTTGTACCAAGGCTTTAGTTAGCATCCATTTGTTAACGAACATGAATGAGCATGAGGTTCAACCTTGCCATTAATGCAAAATCTGCTTTGCTCCGAAAACCCATATGAAACTCTGTTGTATATCTGAAAAAAAATAATGCACATATAATAATGCCTATCCTCAACTAAATATTGAGTTTTTGAGCAGGAGACATGACCTTACAGATGGCTTGAAGGAGTTGCAATGCAAGACACTCATTTTTGTAGGTGAAAATAGTGAGTTCCGCGATGAGTCTGTGCATATGTGTGCCAAAATGGGCAAGCAAAACTGTGCCCTTGTTGAGGTAAGATTGTTGTTTATCTTCTTTAAACATCAAATTTTCTGTAAGTTGATGTCAAATTGTTACTTTCATGGACCATTTAGTAACCATTGCCAAAATAATTACTCAAGTTCATTATATCCACCATGAACATGCATGACTGAATTGAGCTATTATTATTATTACCTTGATCACCTGGCTTAAGACTTATTTTATTCATTGTTTATTATAAAAATGATCTGAAATTATTGTTTTTCTGGCATCCAAATGTACATGCATACAACCGTATTGGAGTTGAACATGCATGACCGAATTGAGCTATTATTATTACCTTGATCACCTGGCGTAAGCCTTATTTTATTCATTGTTTATTATAAAAATGATCTGAAATGATTGTTTTTCTGGCATCCAAATGTACATGCATACAACCGTATTGGAGTTCATGTTCAGCTATCTATGTATGTATGTATGTATGCACATTCGCATTGTTGTTGAAGCTTCTTAACTCTCGCACTGGTGTTTACAGGTTCAGGGCTGTGGCTCGTTAGTGACAGAAGAGCACCCTTACGCCATGATAATCCCGATCGAGTTCTATCTAATGGGTTTTGGGTACTACAGACAACCTCATTTTGCTTCCTCATCAAGTAACGGTTCCAATCCTGTGAGTCCCTCAGGTGGCCATTCTTGTATAGCACCAGAACTTCTCTCGCCTGAGAGTCTAGGGATCAAGCTTAAACCTATCAAAACGCGTGTACACGTTGAAGTTTGATGTGTTGGAAGACTTGGAAGAAGCAGCTTTGCGCACATATAATAACCACGATAAGTGTATAATATAGCAATATCTAGGATTAGCATATTCACATTCTTTGATTGTATTGGCGGGGGGAAATTTTGGAATGTACAAAGAATTTATAGACAGACACAGTAGGGAATTCTCAAGGTAACTTTGTTTTTAGCGGAGTAAACTTTTATGTATCAGATTGTGAATTCATTCTTTAATGGAGGACTTATGTTTAGGTATTTGTTGTGCCATTGCTATTTTATAACTTCATTTTTGAATGTAGTGACGAGAGATGATTGTTGAACTGTCATTTTGTTCATGTAGTTGGTGACCTTTGAACTGGAGTCTTATTCATCTATCTTATTATCTAGGTTAAGACACCAAACCCCTACCTTTGAGTGGGTGTATCAAGGAGGTCT
>CATIWM010010940.1:0-16307 GCA_949671775.1 Mallotus repandus | reverse complement strand
TATAATAAGTAAATATTGCTTGTGATGTGATGCATCTTGAGTAAGTTGTGTGCAATTGAGTATGCTCCTTAGTTGCATTCATTCGGAAAGAATACATCCAAAAAAATTATTAAATTAATTAAGAAAGTCTAAAAATGCCATGAGAAAAGTAAGTTGCTATGTGTGCTTGACATTGTCTAAAGGTTGCTTTTGCCTCTACAATCCTAAGTTTGAAGAATGACTATTTTGGCTAAGTAGCTTGGTTAGAACTTTGACTTTGCATTCTTGATTTTATTCTTAGTCAATTGAGATAAATCGGTAAATTTATTGGTTATGCTATGAAACTTGTTTGTTTTATCATTGTTGAGCATTGAAAGTTTAATTATTGAATCATCCTTCTCTAACTTCTTTCATGATTACAATGACTTGATAAGGTGACTACATTTGTTTTAGAGAAGATAAAAATTTTGTTAACTTTTCCATGTTGGATCTTTATTTCTTACTTGAGGGCAAACAAGGTCTAAGTGTGGGGGAGTTTGATATAATGCAAATATGCATAGTTTTTTTAAGGTAGTTAAGGTTTGATTTATTTTAATTTTGTTACGATTGTGATGTTTATTTGATCATACAAGTGTTATTTTTTCTTCTTTTGTTCTTATGTTGATTTTGTGTGTTTTATATATGCTCTTAGGCTCAAATCGTGCATATGAAGGACTAGGAATTGTGTAGAATGAAGTATGGAGCATGTGAAGTCAAGTTGAAGCCTTAGTGAAGAGTCATGAGTCGGCATCATTGGAACGACTCGTGACAGACGCTTCCAGTGACAACTCGGCACGGTAGTGATGAGTCGGCACCAACGTGCCTCTTTAATACATCCTTTCATTTTCGCATCCTTTTGAAAGGGACACGAATTGCAGCCCTAAGAAACCTATAAATACATATGTTTGGCTTTATTTTAGAGAGATGAACAATTATTAGTTTCCTTTATCTCAGTTTTTAGAAATCATTGTAAAAGTTCTAGTTTTAACAACTTTAAAGAAGACATAGCCAAAAAGGAAGAGAAGTTCTACATCAAGCAAGCTTTAGAAGACATAGAAAAGGGTTTTGTTCACTCAATCTTTGCCTTTCTCTTTCTATGTTGTATTTTATTCTCTCTTGTTACTCTTTAATCATGTATCTTAGCTAAGTCTTTGAATGAGAATTGCAATGATGAATCAATCTTACGAACTACATTATTATCTTATATTATTTATGGTTTAATTTCAATTAGTGCAAAATTGGGTTATGTGTGCTTGATCATCATATGTAACTTGCTAATCAAAGTATTCACAATGAGAGTTGGGGTAATTTGGTGGAATGTAATTGAAATTACTTAGGAATTGGATATCACTTGGAGACAATGAATTTATCTTAAGGGAATAAAGCTTAGTATACTATCTCTTTAGTTTTCTCTTATCTCTACATCAAGACAGGAGTGCTTGTGGACTCTAAGAGGAAATGCCTCTACTTGACAATGAGGATTGCTTTTGGAGTTTATAAACTAATTTTCAATCAATATGTTGTATGATAATAAAAATCTAAGGTTTTTAATGGATTCTGAATTGTATTTCTCCCATGTATGACTTCGTTTGTCTATAGTATTCTTTAACATTTTTAGTGGCTTATCAATGATTTAGATTTATTTATTAGTTTTAGTAAATTATTATTACTCTGAAAATATTTTACCTATCCATCTTAGTATCTATCCTGTGAATATAAAGTTTGCTTCAAATTCCCGAGTGTTCGACATACTTGCTCTATACTAAGTCTTAGAGACTAGGGTAATACAATTCAATCCTTAAACAAACATCAAGCTTATTGGGCCATTAAGGCATTGAACTTTTACATGAAGGCAACAGGTGAAAAACGTTTATTACAACTCAATGAATTGGATGAGTTTCGATTTCAAGCATATGAGAACATCAAGCTCTTCAAGGAAAAAACAAAACGATGGCACGATACTCATATTCTCAAAAATGCATTCAGAGTTGGTGATCTTATTCTTTTATTCAATTCTAGACTGAAGTTATTTCCGGGCAAGTTAAGATCAATGTGGAGTGGTCCATTCAAGGTGCAATAAGTCTTCCCTCATGGTGCACTTGAACTTATAAATTATAAAGGAGAGTTTTTTCGAGTAAATGGACAGAGGTGCAAAGTGTATTGAGGAGGACTTATGCCTAATAAGAAGGAAGCTCTTTTCCTTCATCAACCTCAGTGAACAATTCTGGTTTTGGTCATGCTATAGACCTAAAAATTAGCATTTTATTTATTTGATCATTTTATTTATTTTTTATTATTATTTATTTTCTTTGTGTGACGTGTTTTTATAATGTCTTGGAATTCTTAATAAGTTTAATAAGTGTGTTTGTGTTTTCTTTAAGCTTTGACTTGAAAATAATCAATTAAACATTGTTTGTGCAAGACCAAAATTTGGTCACCATAGCAGCTCCGCTGCTATCGTATCTCTGCCAAATTCTCAAGCCCTTTTAGCACACTGTCACCATCGAAGGCCAGCCGCTATTGCAACAATTTTTTTAAACTTAAAAAAAAGAGTTAAACAACCCAACCTCTTCCTTTTCTCATTATTCACGTTCTCTTTCCCAATTTCCTTTTCTTTTCCTTTTAAATCCATAATTTCTTCAATTTCCTATTTAAACTCTTTTCAATTTCGTTCGTCACTTTGCATTACCCATTCACTATTTCATTTTCTCTCCAATTTCTTTCATTATCATTTTACTTTCTCTCCATCATAATGCCAAGAACAAAAAATGTAGCAAAGAGGGCTAGGAGTTCCATGGAAGGCACAAGTAATAGGAAGAATATAATTGAAAATGAAGAGGTAATTGACCTTGCCTAAGAGTATAGTGCTCCATTTCCCATCAAAACTCATGAAGAGGGTAAAAGGTATACAATTCTCGCCTCAAGAAAATTTTTTGCTTACAGATATTTTGAGAATGATATTTTGAGTAAATTGGGCATTAAGGATGATATATATGGATTATGTGGTTGATTAGGGTGGTCTAAATTTGTTTCTACACCATTCAACACCTATAGAGAAGTCACACTTGAGTTCTTTACCACTTTGCATTTCATTGAAGAGAATGATAAGCATTTAGGTTTTAAATTATTTGGTAAAGATTATTATGTGAATTATGAAATCATGCATCAAGTGTCTGGTTTTCCTTAGAATGGCATTTATCATCCCCCTAAAACTTGTGATCTCAAAGCTTTTTGGCATCAAATTTCAGGGGAGGATGATTTTAGGGGTGCACATATTACACCACCTACTGGGTTAATTACTAATCACCGATATTTAATCATTCATAAATTTATGTGCTATGCAATTTTAGGGAAAACTGTAGGAAATAAAGTGTCAATCCTAGAGTTATTCATATTATGGTGCATGCATTCTAAAACTAAAATCTCTACCACATATTTTATATTTCATAGTTTATAGAATATTATGAAATCATCTTGTGCTGCCATTTCTATGGGTCATATTGTCACCGGTTTTGCTCTATATTTTGGTGCTTTCAATCCATCTACTACTAACATATTCCTTATAGAAGTGGGCACATTGCACCATTATCTTCTCTTTCATGCTGAGATCACTACAGGTCAAGATGAGTTACGGGCACATGATACTCGTAAATGCTATCATTTATGACATACAATACAAAATTGAGCTCCAATTCCTATTCCGGAGGAAAACACCCATGAAGATGAAGATCATTCTACTGAAAATGACAATAGTGGTTGGCAAAGAGTCTTGGCAAAGTTAGAGGCCATGAAAAAGAAAATGGATAATAAGTTAGAAGCAATGGTGAAGAAAATAGATGATCAACATGATGAAATAGATTATCAACTTGATTTTTTGGGAAAAGAGATACACTTTCACAATTTCAAGCTTCTGAACTACATTGAAATATCGGGGCTACAAGTGCCTTCGCCAACACCTCCTTCATCACCACAATCACCATCTTAGGGGAGTTTTTCATTCTCTTTATTTAGTTATTTCTTTAATTTTCTTTTTAATGTTTTGTGTGTCACATTTATGTTTCATATTGAGGGCAATGTGAAATTTATGTGTGTGTGTTGGGGGGGGAGGGGGCATGTTGCATATTGGAAATTCATGTGTTTTATTTTGCATTTGATGTGTTTTTATTTTATTTTATTGCATTATATTCATGCATAGGGTAAAAATATAATCAATTCTCCCCACAACTTTGATGCTTGCAACTTATCAATCTCGTGAGATTGACACATTAATTTAGTTTTCTTGATTAGTTAATTTAATCTCCATTTAATGTTTGATTTGAGTCTTTTAAGCATTATGAGCAATTTGTGGTTAAGGACATATTTTTTTATATACTTTAATGAATCTAATACTTACTCTCTTTTTGATTGTGTAAATGTGAATAATTTAAGAGGAATTAGAGAGGTTACAATCTAGATAGCTTGAGTCACTGGAATTACTTGAAATTGACACTTTTTTTTCTTTAAAAAAAAATTTGTTGTGGAAGGGAGCTGAAATTTCTTATTCAAATCTATAGATGCTCCTTTACTTCAATTCTCTTAAATAAGTATCCTAAAAGGACCTTTCGGAGGGTTTCAAACTGAGTAGTGCAAGAAAGGTGGGAGAATTCCGACGATAGAAACGTCCACAAGCAAAAGTTAAAAAAATAAAATAAAATAAAAAATAAAAATAAATAAAAATTTGTCTTGTTAAAGGTAATTCTAATTAAAGAGTTGTCTTGTTTGTTTTCTTTCTTTGTGAGTCTTGATTTGTGTACATTTTAATATTCAACAAGAGAGTTTGCTATCCACTCAATAATTTTATTTATGTTCTTGATCATTAGTTGCTCGTTTTGATTTTATAATTTAAATCTTATATTAAGTGGAGATTTTGCTAATTGGTCAAGTTAAAATTGATTAATGTGCCAAGTTCGTGTTGTTGATACATATTGTTTTTATTTTGCTTGAGGACAAGCAAGAAGCTAAGTGTGGGGGTATTTGATTATATATTAGTAGTAGTAGTTTTTAAGTATGTTTAAATGCATATTTTTAGAGTGTTTTAGTCATTTTTTGGTGGAATTGGTTTATTTTTATGTTTTAATTTGTTTTTGTAGTATGGTTGGATAAAAAGAAGAAACGATGGAGAGGAGACATAATGATGATAGAGAACACACTTAAGTGGAAGGAGACATACTTATGAAAGGAAAAGAAGAAATGTAATGATGAAGGAGACATACTTCTGGAAAGAAGACACAAATTATGAAAGGAAAAGAAAAAAATAAGTAAATATTTAATGAGAGGAAAAAAAAGGAATTTTTATCAAGGTAACCAGAACAAGAAGAAAAAAAAAGGAATTTTTATCAAGGTAGTAAGACAAGAGAGTTGGAGGAACATGCAGCAACACAAGGAAAAGGGCTGAAGAAGATTGAAGAGGAGCTAGAGAAGAGCTTCATTAAAAGGGTTCCTTCTTTATTTTTAGTTCTTAATGTATTTTATTTTTTTTAGATTTGAAAACATGATGAATATTATGTTTAGTTAATTTTATTTATGTTGGGGATTATTGAACTTATTTTGATTTAAGTTGATTTATATATTGGTTTTTCTTTTAATTTGCATTAAGCATTCATTAAGCTTAATTGTTTATGATTTGGCCATTCATAATTGATTTTTAATTAAGGTTAATTATTGAGAAACATTAATCTTAACAGAAATATGAATGCTTGTTGATTTGATTTAAGTCTAGAGATAGCTTAGTTCATGTCAATTCTAATTGGATGTGCTTCATGATTTATTTACTAAACTTGATTAGATTTTAATTCAATGAGAGTTAATTGAAGTCTTTTCAATTGATAGAAATAAATTAAGTAATTTTTACTTGAGAAAGATTAATTGCTATCATTGAAACCCCAAGAATTGCAATAGAAAGAAGACTAATTTCTTGTAATCGGCTTAATTAAAATATAGTGATACAATCCCTAAAATCATTCTATCATTTGCTTGTTAAAATTTAAATTAATTGATTTTATTATTTAGTTTCATTTTGGCTATTAAAATTTAGCAATTATAATTCACTTAATATTTGATCCTTAAACAAGTTAAAAAACAGAATTAATAGTTGGATAAACATTCAATTCTTGTGGGATCGAATTATACTTATTCTATATTACTTGACGAACTCGTATGCTTGCGAGATTCAATCAGTAATTAATGAAAAAATAAAAATTCTAAACTAAGGGTAATTATGCAATCTAAAATTTCAAAAAACAAAAAAAATGAGTGCAAAAATAAATGGGTGGAGTGCCAAAATCCCCACCCTTAAAATATCTATAGAATCATCAACATCAAACAGATTAGATCAGCCGAGCTCAACTTGAAAAGGCTGCTAACCAGAGCAGGTCCCTCTTCTCTAATTTCATCCAGTATTCTTAGATTCCTCTATATTTTGAGCCAACTTAGGAGCGCGCTTCAAACATATGAAAATCATTGCACAACTCATCAAATGGAAGGGGAAACGCATGAAGGCCCATTTACTGGTAAGAAAAAGAAAATTTTGTATCCAGTTCAGAAATACAAATAGACAGGCAAGGCATAAGATTCCCATCAATATCCCAATGACAATGGTAAGCCAAGAAAGTTTGCTCAGTGGCGTTGCTACTTTTATTGCACCCACGAATGTCAGGGACATTAGCCCAAGAGCTGCTCCAAAAAATCCTTGTGCTAATAACAAGGCCCTTACAGCTATAATGGCATCAGTGAAGAATGCATGGAAGCAGGATAAAATGCAAAGGATGGAGCAACAAAACGCTACTGTGTTGCACACACTTAATGCTTTAAACGAATGATTATTCAACATGATCGTCGTTCCTTTGTCTATTCCTTCAGAGCCGTTATACCTACCTGAAATTGTGAATCCTGCAACAAATGTGCATGTGGCTATGAGTGTTGCAACTGTTAACATAGTGCCAACTGCATCTTTTACCCATTCAACGTTTTTTGGAATTTTGGTCTTTTATCTCTAGATGGCTGTTTTGTTTACAACCAGCTGAAAGGAGCGCAACAGCTATTAGACTCTGCATGAACAAAAGTACCAAAAAAATGTTACGATTAAAATGGATACACTATTAGAATCTGAAAAACTTATGCTATCTAGGGGAAAAAAAGTTGTTGGAAAAAATACTCGTTGCATGTTTGGCCCTTCAAGAAAGGACTTGGCATTCCAGTGGAAGAAAACATCCAAAGGCATCAACCCTTTTTTGTTTAGAGATGTAATTTTACCCTCTTATCCCATGTCAGAGTAAACCCCACTTCACAATGAGCGTACATGGCTGCCAAATGTAAAGGAGTATCTCCATTCTTGACTTTTTCATTCAAAAGCTTCTCCATTATAGGATTTTTCAATATTATCACAATATTCTGACCTTCTCCGGTAAGCAAATCTACGGGATCAGACCAAATCGTAAGCAACTTCTTTACTACCTCTACATGGCCTCTTTTAGAAGTCAACAACACCAACATTGCCTTCAGATGCTGCCCAATGAAGAGTGGTTCGCCCTTTTCGATCTATTGATTGAAGAACTTCAAGATCTCTAGTTGCCATTAACATTAGCATATCTGAAAGGTGACAAAGTAGAGTTTTAAGTAACGAATAAAATAAAGTTTTACCAATGAACTTTTTCTTTTTTTATTAATGGGAGATCACATAATGTACAACAAAAAGAATGCCTTTAGGGAGAAGTGACACTAGGTCACTGCTCACTGGCTTTTAGCAATGAGCTTTGGATTGGTACCATTTGGAGCCTAATGAACAAAAAATAGTGAATAAGAGCATATATACTTGTTATGCCTTCCATTATGGCATCATGACCTAGTATTTCTCCTTCTAGCCTGTTAAGTGGACCAGACAGACCATCCAACAGTGACTTCAGAATTTCAATATCATGAATTTTTCCAGCCATGTATATTGACGTAGCGAAAACTTACAAGAACAAGATAAATATATTGCTAGGCGTTGAATCGCGCACGATTACCGCCAACAATCCTCTAAAACCTATTGAATTGCGCACAATTACTAGGAATTAGGCGTCCAAATCGCAATTAATTTGGGAAAATAATCTCTGATTATTAAAACAACAAAAAAACTGTCTCACAACAATGAAAAAGACAAATAAATAGGGCTACAAACGAAAACCCTAAAACCGAGAAGCAAAATACCGAAAATATCCCAAAAATATACGAAACACGAACTAAAACTTTAAATGGAAATTTAAGGCCCAAAACAGTCGAATTAGAGGGCAAAGTTGGTGTGCAACAGGCATAGCTGTTGCACCCATTGTAGATCTCTGAATTATCTTCGATTTGATATCTTGTAGGCCCCACAGTTCATCCTGTGCTAGGAGTTATGGCCCGTTGAAGCCCGCTTGCGCACTAGGACACTATCAAACCCATCCATGTACGCTAAGGCCATCTGATCCACATCATATATAGGAGACCAGCCATCCTCATTCTTAAAATAACAAAGTTGTGGATATGCAAAAGTAAGGAATTTTACTACATCATGATGTCTATGCATCACAGCTTCATGCAAAACTATGTTCCCACATTCATTTTTCTCCATCAGTAATGAATTATTATCCATTGAACTTACAAGAATTTCAACAATATTCTTCATCCCACCGCTAGCAGCAACATGAAGAGCAGTTTCACCTTTGATATTCCTTTTATAAATAATCGAGGGATGATTGTGGACAATGAATTCTGTGATTTCTTTGTGTCCGGACCTCGCTGCCACATGCAACAATGAGTTTCTTGAAGGGCCTACTTGATCAAAAATGGCTGACCGAGGTAAATGTATGTCTGCTGAAAGTTTGTCAAGGCATTAATGAACTTGTCAAAATGGCCTTTCCTTATTGCTTCATAAACTCTAGCATCTATCAACTCAACTGCCTGCCTGTACCTATTGCAGTCCTCCATATCAAGCAAGGCAGATGGGATGCAATGTTCCGATTCAGCTGGCATTCCTTCTGCAGCTACCTTGATTTTCTGCTTTCCACTTACCTACTTCAATGAAGCCTCTCTTTCTTTAATTAATTCTTAATTAACTTCTAGACAATTTGGGAAGAAAAAGAGAGTGTTTATATAATGACATCAGAAATTATGCATGACCTCCTGTATTTAAGAAAAGAACCCAGAATCAATAATGGCATCAGACATGTAGTTGTCTGCGCTCAAAATCTATGCACATGAGTCTTCTGAATATTATATTAAGGGAAATAATTAATAAAATAAATTGTAATTATTTGTATTTGAATATTCTTGATTTAAGGAGATTCTATGGATTAGGAGATCTGGTTTTTGACTTTCTTGATTCTCTTGTAACTCATATATATATATATATACACACACACACACACACATACTTTAGCAAGTGATTCATATATATATATATATATATATATATACACACACACACATGAGCAAGTGATTCGTGTTTTCTATCTTCACAATTTCTCCTACAATAATAGCTCATTTCCTTGAGTTTCTTTGGAGTTCTACTACTTTGTTCCACTCTCCCTGCCTCCAAATTATAAAGTCTTGTGTTGGGCTGCTCTAATCAGATAGTGTCATCATCCGCAAAACATAACGTAAATTAATTTAGCCTTAAACCAGTATTCAGAATGGTAAAACTATTTAATCCTTAAATTTACAACATTATATTGAACTCATCCAAAATATATATATATACACATTAGGTGCACACCTAAAATAATCTATAACATATAACATATAAAAGTTATTTTTTTTAACAACTAGTAAAGATGGTTAATTTCCAATACCACAAGAGGAAAAGAAGGGATGTGGGGGTTGGAACCGTCCTTTCTTCAACAGGGTGTCCACATCTTTTACAACTTAAATTATTTGTGGAGGCACATAAAAATTATTTATTCTACATTTTATAACATATAAAATTTATTTATTAATTTCTAATAATAATCTAACTACTAATGGAATGCAAAAGTATGAGCGGCCTTTCTTTTTAAAAATGAGTGAAAATTATTCTTTTAAATCAACAAAAAATTTCTGATAATTCGATGGATGTTGTGGAAAATGGTTTCCTAAGTTCTGAAGAATTGATGAAACTGTCAGCATTGCCTTTCATTTGCTTCTTTATGCAATGCAGGACTCATGCTTGCTTCTCCACCCACTCTCAGCTTCCTTTATTGTCTACACAAATGAAGGACTCATATCACCCACTTTCAGCAGGAGAACATATATGTATATATATATATGACCAAGCTATCCATGTTCTTCACCATCCTCTTCACATGGCCATGTAGTTGTTAATTTTGTTTAATGTGTGTATATGTATATTGATTATAGACTTCTTGCAACCATTAATTAATTAATTACCTTCCATACTGTTAGAGAAATTAAATATGACAATGCACATAGACTAATTAAAAATATTTTATCTATTCCACAAACACACATTTTTTAGGCAATTTGTTAAACTAATCAATACAACACTAGGAAAATATTTGTACAGTTTTATAGTACGACTCCCAAGGAGCAAGTAAGCACAATAGTATAATTGGAGATCAAATAACATAAACACCGCTTCAACCATGCACCTCTCCCTTTTTAAATCATATGGAAATTAGTTTTAAGATTTGAACTCCATATATTATGATGTCCTTGAAGAAAAGCGGCTACTAAAAAAGTGACTGCTAAATCACTCTCATTTTCATTTATTTATTATCCATTACAAAAACAAAATGGTGGTGATATATATTCAAAATTCCCATGATTAAAGTGACTATTGTATAGGAATGAAGAAAAAAATGTATCCAAGAGAAATTACAACAATAAAAGAGAGACTTTTTTTTTTTTTTGATTTACATGTACACACCACCTAAGTGTTTCCATATGCATAACAACCCACATTTGTACAGCAAGATACTATAACTAATCCTGTTGTTGAGTAAAACTAATCACTCTTTTTTTCTTTTTTCTTTTTTTTACTACAAGCACAAAACTAATTTCCATTTACATTTCATGATTTTATGACTGACGCTGGTCTAAGAGAATTATTTTACTTGATGATGAGTATTTAAATATGAAATCTTTTGTTGCATACGATTGCAACGAGATTCTACTAATCTTTTATCACTTTAATTACTCGTGAAGACATAAAATTTATTTATTAATTTCTAATGATAGTCTAAATACTAATGGAATGTGGAAGTATGAGTGGCCTTTCTTTTTAAAAATGAGTGAAAATTATTCTTTTAAATCAACATAGAATTTCTGATAATTCGATGGATGTGGTTGAAAATGGTTTCCTAGTTTCTGAAGAATTGACGAAACTGTCAGCATTGCCTTTCATTTGCTTCTTTATGCAATGCAGGACTCAATGCTTGCGTTTCCACCCTCTCTCAGCTTCCTTCATTGTCTACACAAATGAAGGACTCATATCACCCATTCTCAGCTGGAGAATATATATATATATATAACCAAGCTGTCCATGTTCTTCACTGTTGGTTCTTAGACCTTTTTCCTAGCTTCAGCTCCAGGTGGCAGAGTTCAAGTGCCTGCAATGCAAGAAAAGGTCTAGGTCAAAGAGGGCTGGGATGACCCAAACCCCTCCAATGCCTAAGTCAGATGGTGATTGCTTGTAAGAAAGCAGTAATGGTTGAACAAAAATGGGTCGTTGCATGAAGAATGGAGGTTTCATGCATGAGAAAGCGTGATTTCTTGAGTGTTTGTGTTTTTTTCTGTCGAAAAAGGATTGAATGTGGAAAAATACACTTTGCCTTACCTAAATCAGTATGGGTTTAGTGGCACTGAGCCAGTCAAGGGACACGTGGCTTTCTTTCATAGGTGGAGACCCTTAAAGAGAGATACCAGTGTCAGAAAATAGGCTTCAGGTAAGGGAGCTGATAGTGATGTGACAGGATACAGAACCATGTCAGCAGCATGGTTGGAATTTAATGTAGTTGGTGACGAGTACAGTTCTCGACTGGGGCGCAAGGGGGGGTATCAGGGAGGAAGTTTTCTATTCCTGCATCATCTATCAGGCAGACGGGAAGGATTACCGTCTGATGGGTCCATGTGGACTCATGTTTTGTGGAAGGAAAGGAATTATGACATGGAAGTCAATTGGGTCAATGACATCTGATGTGGCATATACGGAGCTTTACTTTACACGTGTAATGTTGTGATAGGAGGGAAGATTTAACTTATCATCGTTCACCATCCTCTTCACATGGCCATGCAGTTGTTAATTTTGTTTAATAGGTGTATATGTCTATTTATTATACACTTATTGCAACCATTGATTAATTACCTTTCATACTGTTAGAGAAATTAAATATAACAATGGACATGGACTAATTAAAAATATTTTATCTATTCCACAAACAGATGTTTTTTTAGGCAAGTTGCACTACAAGAAAATAATCGATATTGAAACAAAAATTTTCGTTTCTAAATTTAGAAACGAAAAATTAAAATTGTTACAAGAAATAAAATTTGTCGCTAATTGTTGGTGGAAGTAAATGGCTGGAAAATAGAGATGGAAATAGAAACGAAAAAAATTTCTATTGCAAAAGTATGGGGAAATATTGGCTCGTAAAATATTGTGACCTTTAGCTAGGGAAAATTTTGTTTCTATTTAGAAATGAAATTATTTCGTTTCTATTTAGCTACGAAATAGAAATCCGTAGCTATATTTAGAAATTTAGCTATGGAAATTTCATTTCGAATTTAGAGACGGAATTATTCCATCTCTATTTTAGCTACGAAATGCAAATTCGTGGCTATTTTTGGGCAATTACCTACAGAACTTCAGAATTATTGCGTTTCTATTTAACTACGGAATACAAATCTATAGCTATATTTGAACAATTAGCTACGGAATTTCATATTTTTAAATAGAATAAGGATTCCATTTCCAAATTTAAATTGACTTTGATTTTTTTTAATAATTAATAATTTTAATTGTTAAAAAATAAGTTAAATAAATTTGATTATATTGACAAATATATCATAAAAATAAGCTGAAAATAATTTTTATGAAATTAATAAAGTATAATTTAGTTCAATGAAAATGGATATATATATATTGTTACAAAAAAAATTTTATGTGCATTTATAATTATTTTAATATTTTATTTTTAATTTGTTGTAAAATATTAAATGAATAAATTTTAGTATTGTAAAGGGATTGTAATTTCGGTTTTAAAGTTTCGAAATGAAATTTTTGTTTCTAAAATTAGCTATGAAATATGAATCTGAAGTTATATTTGGAAATTTAGCTACAAAAATTTCATTTCTAATTTAAAAACAGAAATATTCAATCTCTATTTTAGCTACATAATGAAAATCCATAGCTATTTTTGGACAACTAGCTATGGAATTTCCATTTCTATTTAGAAACGGAATTATTCCATTTCTATTTAGCTACGAAATATAAATCCATAGCTATATTTGGACAATTAGTAATGGAATTTCTATTTCTAATAGGATAAGGATTCCGTTTCTAAATTTAAATTGACTTTGAGTTTTTTTTATAATTAATAATTTTGACTGTTAAAAAATAAGTTAAATAAATTTTATTATATTGACAAATATAATACAAAAATAAGCTGAAAATAATTTTTTTAAAATTAATAAAGTATAATTTAGCTGAATGAAAATGGATATAATCCTTGATATCTTAATATTAATTATTATATAGTGCTAATAAAAGTAATATTAAAAATTATATATATATATATATATGTTGTAAAATAATTAATGAATATATTTTAGTATTAGAGATCAAATAACATCAACACCGCTTCAACCATGCACCTCTTCTTTTTTAAATCATATGAAAATTAATTTTACTAATTAACTGTATTAAGATTTGAACTCCATGTACTATGATGTCTTTGAAGAAAAGCGGCTACTAAAAAAGTGACTGTTAGGTCACTCTCATTTTCATTTATTTATTATCCAGTACAAAAACAAAATGGTGGTGATATATATTCAAAATTCCCATGATTAAAGTGACTATTGTATAGGAATGAAAAAAAAATGTATCCAAGAGAAACTACAACAATAAAAGAGAGGCACTTTTTTTTTCATTTATATGCACACACCATAACACACGTAAGTGTTTAGATATGCATAACAATCCACATATACCAAGATACTATAACTAGTCCTGTTTTTGAGTAAAACTAATTACTCTTTTTTTTAACTAGAGCACAAAACTAATTTCCATTTACATTTCATGACAGATGTTGGTCCAAGAGAATTCCATGATTATGAATATTTAAATATGAAATCTTCTGATGCATACAATTGCAATGAGATTCTACACCATTGAGACACTGATGCGATCCAGGAGCAAGCCTTGGAGTTCTTGGAAAAATTGGACAAAGTTCGGTAGTGGCAGTTTCATAAATAAAGTGAAATTCTGGGTCTTCGATTTCAGTGTTTTCGGTGGCTATTTTGGGTGGAAATGGGCCACCGATTCCAAGTCACTAGCTTTGCTATGAGATCCTATGGATTTTGGCCAAATTCGCACGTTTAGGCCTTATTAATGTTGTTTTCCTATTTTTAATGACTTTTCCTATTTTCATTAGGAAGTTTATTTAGAGTTTCGTTTTGGTATATAAGCCTTATTATGCCTTGTCTACTGGCAGCTTTCATTTGATAATAAAGTTACAGACTTTTGTCTTTTTTTCCAAATTCTCTAGAATTCAATTAAATCAATAGGGATTTGAAGATTGCATATCAGCATTCTTTGTGAATCAACGATTTGTAATTTATTACCTTTCGCTACATCAGGTGGTATCAGAGCATCGATCCAGAGATCATGCCACCTAGGATAAACCAGCGTGTGCAGGAGGTGTATGAGAGGGACATGGAACAACGACTTCAGGAGATGATTGATGAACGAATGGACCGAGTGGTTGAACAATTGACAGATCAGATGGCCACAATTTTGGGTACCTAGAATCGTCGCAGGCCACCTGCGGCTGCAGAGGTAGACGAGGAAGAGGAGGAGTATGAGGAAGAGGTACCACACAGGCATCCTAGGGTTGCTGCAGACAATGATGATCGTAGATGATGGGAGGCTAGTATGCGCACTGAAATTCCAAAATTAGATGGCAGCCTGCGCCCTGAAGATTTCCTTGATTAGCTTGCTACGGTTGAGGAAATTCTAGATTTCAAGGATGTTCCTGAAAATAAATATGTGCCCTTGGTGGCAACAAGGCTATGTGGTAGGGCTATGGCATGGTGGCAGCAACTGAACTTGACAAGAACCAGGATTGGGAAAGAGAAAATTATTTCCTGGGAAAAGATGAAGAAGCACATGTGTTCAACCTTTCTGCTTTACAATTTTCAGAGATTGATGTACCAAAGGTTGCAGAATTTACATCAGGGCCTGTGTTCAGTTAATGAATACACCACAAAATTTTGCCAGTTGATTGCCAGGAATGAAATCCAAGAGATAGAGGATCAGCTGATATCGCGCTATATTGGAGGCCTGAATTTCCAGATTTAGGACATTGTCAACATGTTTGACCCTGTTTCTATGTCCACTGCCCATCAACGGGCTTTGGTGGTGGAGAAGCAGTTGAAATGGAGACCTAATACTGTCACTGAGGGTTCAGGAGCAGGCAGCAACAGTGGAGTAAAGAAGGCTCCAGCAAGCAGTGGTAATGTTAGGCAGTTTAGTAGAACCAGTGGCCTGAAATGTTTTGGGTGTGGAGAGACTGGGCATCGGAAGTTTGAATGCAAGAAAACTGTTACAAAAACATTGTTTTTGGATGCAGATGACTATGAAGAAGACAGACTTGAATTGGAAGGTGAACCTGTGTATGATAGAGAAGAGGCAGCTGATGAGGTGCACTTGGAGGGAGATGTGGGGACCGTGCTGGTGGTCAGGCATTCTTGTTTCACGCCAAAGGAGAGTACAGAGGAGCATTGGCTGCGAAGCAACATTTTCCAGTCCACTTGCACCATTAAAGACAAGGTATGCCATTTTGTCATTGATGGTGGTAGTTCTGAAAATTTAGTATCTGTTGAGGCTGTAAAAAAATTGGATATTCAGATTGAGAATCATCCAAAACCTTATAAGCTAGCTTGGCTTAAAAAGGGTGGTGAGGTTGTAGTGTCCAAGCGAGCCTTAGTGGCCTTTTCTGTTGGGATGAAGTATAAAGACGGTGTGTGGTGTGATGTTGTTGCTATGGATGCTTTCCATCTACTGTTAGGTAGGCCAT
>CATIWM010010913.1:0-14693 GCA_949671775.1 Mallotus repandus | reverse complement strand
TGCACTATCCACCATTATTATCACAAGTGCTTGTACATGTTTAACCACCATTCTCTTTAATGCACCATCCACTTGCACCATCCACCATTATTATCACAAGTGCTTGTGCATGTTTCACCACCATTTTCTTTAATGCACCATTCACTTGTAGGTTGCTCCACCATCATCTATTTAATTCAACATTTTACATAAATATCATTATTTTAAAAGGAGAGCCAAGCACATTACTAAAAAAAATATAAACATAAAAATAATTAAATTATAATAAAAAAAACACCATAAACATAAAGAATATGCATTAAACCAACCTAAAAAAAACTACACCTAACATATAATCATCTACATGGTTGATTTTAAGGGTTGTCAAAGAATTGAACCCTTCACAATGTTCAAGAGACAGTGTCAATATACAGTGACCTATATGGAGGTGTTTCAAGTTGGTGGTGGGTGACGGGAGGAGAAGGTGACAAGGGAAGTTGTAACTGCCATAAAAACCAAGAGGTTTAAGGTTGAGAGAAATTTTTATAGCATTCATGGCAATAGCAGAAGCAATCCATTCGTCAATATAAGATGCAGAGTCATTGTCAAGGCCAAAAGTAAGGTGGTAGGTGTCTATTTTTTTGTGATTAGTATGATAAGACCGTAGGGCCTGTGTAACACCAATCAAGAATTTGGACTTAAAAGTCTCTGCAGTAATTTGATTAATCCCATTAACAGAAAGAAGATCAAAGTGAAGGTTTGATAAGGATGAGCATAGAAACCTCCATCTGCGAGACAATAGCTTCGCCAAAATAGCTTCTCTCACGCTCATAAATGAAAGAATTAATGAGAGGATGTCATCAGGCAATTGACTTACACGATCATCACCACAAACTACTGCCATGGTGTCCTTCATATCTCATAATTTTTTTTTTCAAGAAGAGAAAAAGGAGTTAGAAAGGGATCAACATCAACTCTCTCTCTCTCTCTAGATATATAAATAAGCATGTGATCATAAGCCCTAGTCTTCCTTTGAGAAAACCTTTCATTTCAGAAAATCCTTTTTGCTTCAGGAGAAGCATTAGTGCCTTGTGGTAATTAACATGTGTGGTACCCAAACTTTAATCATTGTTTTAAACTGGGCACCAAACATTAAATTGTTTCTTTTTGTACCTAAATTACTACTTTTATTTCAAATTGTGATCATAATGTACGGTTTCGTGTTCCAATTTTCAACATGTTAAGTTTTTATTGGACTAATGCCAACCACAAAATGTGAAAAAAAATTGAATCTCCTGATGAGATGCCTCTAATTGCACCAAAAAAAATATTAAAATGTATTAATTATTAAAAAAAAGCATTCCATTTTACTTAAAAACCATTTTAACATTATCAAAAATCAAAGTTCGATTACATTTGTAGTTGGTTTATGGATCAATTTTTACATGATTTAAAAATATTGTTTAATCTATCTATGTTTATGTCATTTGACCTCCTCTGCTAGTTAAAAAAAAAAAAATTCCATCCCTTTGATAAATAATCATCATAAAATTGTTAGGTCAGTCGACATCATAAGGTCTAGAGATATTATTGTGGGGTTCATTCTAAAAGTAAAACTAATGCATCTATCAATATGAAAAGCAGAATCATTTGCAAGGAGAAATGTAATTAAAAATGGAAGGTGTATTTTTTTATGGGGGATTAGTATAAAGAAACTTCAGGAATTGATCAACACCATGAGAAACTTGGACTTGTGTGTCAAGAAAGTCTCCTTAAAGTGCTTAGTGCAATGAATTCCAGCAACAGAGAGAACATCAAAGTGAAGCCAGATTGGAACAATGATAAACTATAAGCCATTCTTTTTCTTCATGAACAAGAAACCAAAAATTTCAAGTATATATTACAACGTTAATAATTATCAATAAGGAACAACGAGAGGTACTTAAATTGTATGAAAAACACACACACTATAATTTTTTTTATGAAAAACACACACACTATAATTTTTAGGCATTTAATCAAGGAACAATAATTTTTACGTTAGGGTACTCTTAGTTTTTGACTAAGAAGTAAATAGCAAACCTGCTCTCGGCTTAGTGACGAATCATATAGATGATGTTGCTTCCAAATGTCAACTCCTCTATGTTCTTTTCCTCAGCACATTGACAATCATCAGCTTCAGTGAGATGCAACGTTTAAGTAAATATGTAAATAACTTCATCCCAATTGATATGTGTTAGTAAATCCACTTTATCTCTACTTGTTCAAGTTAGAAATGTGGATGTTCACCCTCAAATCTTCTGCTACTTGCACTTATGATGCCATTGCATATCTGATTCAATCAAAATCAATATATATATATATATATATCTTTTATTTGAATTTTCCATTTCTAGCTAGAATTTGACTTTCCTTTTAGTTGGGATTTGATTTTTATTTTATAGGATTGGTAGGTTTGCGCTGCATTATAAATATGTAAGTCTTAGGACTATGAGAATTAGTTTTTGATTAAATTGAATAGAAACTCTTTCTTTGATTTACAAATTTTTGGTATTTTTTAGAATCAACAACAGTTGATGCCTTTTTCTTAGTATTCTTTGTGAATCAACAAGTTATAGAAGATTGTTTTTTGGCATTTGTGTGCAAATCAATGGACTTCAATATTTATCACTTATTTTATAAGCTTCTGCTACGTCATTTTATATATGCACTAATGCATGTACCAAAAAAAGTACATTTGTACATTAAAAGTGAAATAAATTAATGGAGATGGGTAGAGGAAGACCTACAGAAAGATGAAATTTTTGTAGAGCAGGAGAAGTATTTAGAATGTGTTCAATAACTAGAAGATTGTAATCCCAAGAAAATAAACCAGACAACTCCAGTTCTTTAAGATGACTAAATGTAGGTGTACTTTCTAGCACAATCTCCTACATAGAGCATAGTACATAATTTATAAAAGAAAAATAAAGTAAAATCATTTCAAAATTTTTGAATTTTCATAATTAATATATGCGCGTGCGCACACATATATTTATATACCTTCAAATGAATTGATGAAGGAACGAATGCCAAAGGTAGTATTTTGAGCTTGACAAGACCTATAGAAAATTAAGAAAACATGTAAAGGGAGTCCTGACTTCGTTTACTGGAGAAACTGAAGTATACATTCTCAAGTGCTCAAACATTATGGCATGTGAACTATCTTGCCCAACCAATGTACTCATAGGTTTTAAGCTGTTCAAGATTATCGAGTTCAACAGCATTGATGCCCTAATAAAGGAAAACAAACAATGACTTCAAATGGGGCAATGGACCATATATGCGGAAAGGGTTGTAGATCAAACATTCCTTATGAGCATTAAGCATTCAAGGTTCAAGCAACCAAAATGGATATTGTCAAAATGAATTAATGAAAGTTAATTTCTCTTTGTGTTCAAAAAAAAAAAAAAACAAGGGAGTTGTGAAATTATAATTTAGTATCTAACTGGTGGAATTACTCCAACTTATTCGGAGCTCTAAAACAAACTATGGTTTATTGATTCCACCGGTGTTTTCCGCCTTCTGGCACTGCCGCAGGTAGCCTGATCATCTCTTCTCATGGATTACATTAGCCATCAGGCGATGTTCTCCTCTTTTGCCCTGAAACCACCTAAAAAACAAACTTATGCCAAAGCCGTTTCTAACAGCTCAACAATTACTAGAGCTGATGATATTGCTGCAACAAATAAGGGAGGGTTTGTCATCATTAAGATCAATCAAGAGTTATATGAACAATAGATTCCACGATGTTAGCATGCTTTAATCGTATGAATAATTCTTTCCAAGGGTGAAGCGCCATGGAAGCTATCGGATTTAAAAACAAAATTGACGTCAGTATGGAGGATTTCTACAACCTGGAACTTATCTCTGTTGGAAGAGGATATTATAATGTAGTTTTAAATTCCAGTTTTGAGAAATAAGTTGTTTGGAGTCGCAACACTATTTCCTTTAAACCTGGCATCCTCTGTTTACAGCATTGCACCCCAGATTTTGATCCGGATGCTAAAAAATCAATGAATGCTCAATTTTGGGTATGGTTATACAAATTTCCATGGGAGTATTGGCACCCACAAATATTAGCTTCAATTGTAAAGGGTATCAGTGTTTCGCTTAAAATCGATCACAAAACGATTCATGGGGAATTTTATTACTATGCTCGGATGCTCATTGATGTTGATTTATCCTCTCCGCTTCCTGAAAATTTGTTGATTAAAAGGGTCGGTAAGAGTTTTATTATAGAGGTCGTGTATGAGAATCTTCCTTCATTCTGTAATATTTGTTCCAACATCGGCCAGTCAGCACAAGTGTGTAGGGTTGGTAAAAAACTTTCTTCCCTTATGCCTCAATGCAAAGTCGATAAACCAGTAGAATCAAAATCTGTTTGGAAGCCTAAAATCACCACAGAAATCCCTGTTGCTAATGCCTTCAAAGAGCTTGCTACTGGTGTAGAAGATAGTGCAGAAAAGGAAACCGAGACTTCTGCATTACCACCTGTTACTGTGGTTCATATGGACACAGTTTTGGCACCTCAGCAACCAGCTACGGATATTAAATTTCATGTTGGCGAGAATGAAGACTTCATGTCTAAAGAAATTGAACAAGACCAATTTGGTTTGCCAAATGCAAGCAATATTGATGAACCCCCATCTTTGGATATTAATGATGGTGTTGTCGAAGAGGATGCTACCTTGAAATTGCCTCTGCAATGTGGTGGTGAATAGGAACCTTGCAAAACCTCATGGAAAATGAGGCAGAGTTAGAGGAGGAAAATTGGACTATGGTTAGAAGAAGGAAATCTCAATCTCAGCAGCACAAAAGTAAACTTTTCTAAATGGGTTCCTAGAAAGCCTGAAAAACTCAGCCTATGAAGCTTGTTTATTGGAACTGTAGAGGTTTGGGTAACTCTAACACCCAATAATCTCTTTTAATTTTTGCAAGCAGTATTTTCCTGATTACATTTGTCTTGTGGAACCAATGGTTGCTTTTTCTTCTATCCATCACTCTTTTTGGGATAAGTTAAATTTTACTTTAATTACTGAAAATAATTTACCTTTACCTTCTGTTTGGGTATTAGGTAAATGGGGTTTCTCTCCTCCTTCTAGCGTGCATATTCATAATCAACATATCACTTTGGATGTGTTTTTTGTTGCTGTTGTTCATAGGATATCTTTTATTTATGGGAGTATTTGGTGTAACAGAAGATTGGAATTATGGACTGATTTGTGCTCTTTATCATTTAATTACATTTTTAGCTAGTGTGTCATTGGTGACTTTAATGCCATTTTGGGAGCTCATGAGAAAATGGGTCGTGCTCCAGCTATAGGTCCATGCAGGGAATTCTGAAATTTTATTGATGATTGCTTACTTTCTGAAATTCCAACTCGATGTGCTTTTTACACTTGGAGTAATGGTAGACATGGTGGGAATATAATTGAAAGCCGCTTGGATAGGGCTTTAGCTAACTTTCAATTTTTTGATTGCTGGAGTAACATCTCTTGTTTGGTTTTACCTAGACATAACTCTGATCATTCTCCAGTATTGCTTCACTACTCTCTTAATGATAGTACTGTTTCTCGTTTAGATTTCAGGCAATATGGATTACTCATGCTACTCTTAGAGATCTTGTTACCAGTTCTTGGGCAATGCCAATTGAAAATCTTCATCCTATATAGCTCCTAGGAGCAAAGCTCAAGCATCTTCGACAATAGCTTAAAACTTGGAACCAGGATGTGTTTGGATGTCTTGATGTTAATATTCAAGGTGCTTATGCTCTTTTGCAAGACATTCAAAACAAAATTTCTACCCATGGATTTTTGGATGATCTACATAAAAAAGAATTAGATGCCTATGCTCAGTTAGATCTTTGCCTCACTCAGTAGGAAATTTTTTTAAAGAAAGAAGTAGAGTAAAGTGGCTTATTGCTGGGGGCCGAAACACATCTTTCTTTCATAAAAAATATGCTAGGAGGAAGTCAATGCAAGGAATTCACTAACTTCAAATTGATGGGGTACTTACTGAAGATACATTTGTAATTGAGCGCCATATCACTGGTTTTTATCATCACCTTTTTAAAGCAGATGCTTCAGTTGGTCCTAATTGCCCTTTGATTCACTCTGTGGTCCTTTTACTGGTCTTAGAATCAGAGAATTTAATGCTTCTTCAGTGCCCTACTGATGATGAGATCAGAGCAACAATCTCTACCGTGGATGCTCATAGTGCTCCTGGACCTGATGGTTTTACAGGTATTTTTTACAAGGTTTTCTAGGATGTCATTCAAAAGGATGTTTATACAGCTGTTTATAGTTTTTTTAATATAGGGGTGGTAACTATAGGAGTTAATTCAAGCTTAATGATTTTAATCCCTAAGGTAATTGATGCTATTACTATAGAACAATTTTGCCCTATTGTTCTTAGTAATTTTAACATTAAAATAGTTACCAAAATTCTCGCTGATCATTTGGGCTCCATTGCTACTAGAATCATCTCTTCTAGTCAATTTAGTTTTTTAAAAAATTGTTCCATTGCTGATTGTATTGTTGGGGCATCTGAAGGTGTTAATTTTCTTAATAAATCTTGTTTTGGGGTAACATGGCCTTGAAAATTGACATTAGAAAAGCTTTTGAAACTGTTGATTAGGGTTTTCTTTATAATTCAGAGATTGGGTTCTTTCACTATTTTCTTCTGTTAGGCTTTCCATTATGATCAATGGTAAAGCTCAAAGATATTTTTCTTGTTCTAGAGGGGTTCAATTGGGGATCCACTCTCGCTTCTTCTTTTCTATCTTGTAGAAGATTTTCTGAGCAAGCTAATTTCTTAAAAAGTTGTGCAAGGTGAGATTTTGCCAATGTTGCATACAAGTGGTTCTTCTTTTCCCACTCATTTTCTTTATGCTGATGATTTGTTATTGTTTGGGAAAGCTTATTTACGAAATATTAGAGCTATTAATGCTACTTTTGATCTCTAAGGAAGTCTATCTGGGCAATATGTTAATTAGAGCAAATCAGAAATTTATTATGGTTTGTCTATTTCCCCTTAGCGAATTCTAGGCTTCATTAGTTGGTGGAATGAAAAGTGGTTTTCTTCCTTTTAATTATTTGGGTGTTCTTTTATTTTTGGGCTCTCCAAAAAAGAAATGGCTGAAACCTATTGCAGACAAAATCTTTAGTAAATTTTCTAAATGGGAAGGATCCTCTTTATTTATGGCGGCTCGGTTGGTGCTTGTTAAATCGGTTATCACTAGTTCTCTTCTTCATTCTTTTGCAATTTATAAATGACCTCAGTCTTTGATTACCCATGTGGAAAGATGTATGAGGAATTTTATTTGGACTGGCTCGGTGGACGATAGGAAGCTTGTCATAGTTCCTTGGAAGTTATGTTGCCTTTCGATTAAAGAAGGTAGAATTGGTGTTAAAAAATTAGGAACTCTTAATGATGCTATGCTTAGTAAAATAGCTTGGAAGATGATTGTTTCTAATGATTATCCAGTGTCCCTTCTTTCGCTTCGGTTCCTTTATCCTTCAGGTATGCCTTGGGATTTTTATTTCCGTTCTTCTATTTGGTCTTCAATTAAGCATATTTATGGTGCTATGAGATCAAAGATAAAATGGTATATTGGTGAAGATTCTGAGTTGAATTTTTGGATAGATGAATGGATTACTCCTACCATAGCTTCCTAACTTGGTTTAGACTCTTCTTCTTAAAGAAAATTGATTGATATTGTGTCAAATTTTTTAGTGGATGGTAC
Organism: Mallotus repandus; assembly: GCA_949671775.1. Classification (NCBI taxonomy): domain Eukaryota; kingdom Viridiplantae; phylum Streptophyta; class Magnoliopsida; order Malpighiales; family Euphorbiaceae; genus Mallotus; species Mallotus repandus. The sequence goes on along the minus strand of CATIWM010010913.1, from coordinate 6,928 downwards.
TTGGCACTTGCTTCAAAGTTTTAACTCTATGATTTCTTCTCATATTACTTTGGTTCATCAAATTATCGGTGATACAAATTTATGTGTTTGGACATCTATGTTGGATGGCTCTCATTATGTGAAAATAATGTATGATCATTTGAGGAGTAAGGGTCAGTTGGTTCCTCGACATTCCTTCATTTGGAAAGAGTTTTTATCTCCACCACGATCTTTTATGTGGTGGAGAGCCATTCATGGTTATCTTCCAACTCAGAATAATTTGATGCAAAAAGGTATTTTTATTGCATCCAAATGTCCTTTATGTGAATGGCAGAATGAGGACATTACTTATGGTTTTGTTAATTATTCATTTGCTATTACTCTATGGAATTCAATAGCCATGATTTTTGGTAAATCTTTTGTGACTTTGGGCAGCTTGTTGGACTTTTTTATTTTAGCAATGCATAATTCTTTTAGCCCCCAAGTGGCTGTGTTTTGGTGTTCAACTTTTATTCATTGTGTCTGGCTTATTTGGAGTTTTAGGAATGCCGCTATCTTTGAGGACTGGCCTCCTAATATTCATGCTGCTCTTAGCTCTTTATGGACTTCAATTAAAGCTGCAGATTTTTTCAGAATAGGTAGCATGTTTAACTCAATTGATGGGAGGCGCATTTTCTCCCTTCTTTGCATTATAGGCAAACCGAGTACTGCTCCTTAATTTATTTCGGTCTCTTGGCAACCTCCTCCATCTCATTGGTTAAAGGTTAACACAAATGGATCATCTCTTGGAACTCCGGGTGTTGCTGGTGCGAGAGGCATTTTTAGAATAGCTTCGGGCCATCCTCATGGAGCTTTTTCTTTTGGTATTCAATCGGACCATGCCTTCATGGCTGAGTTATGTGTTGCAATCTATGCAATAGAGGTGGCATGGTCTAATGGGTGGCACGTTTATGGCTGGAATGTGATTCCATGTTTGTTGTTCATTCAATTTGAAGTAGATCAACCAATGTTCCTTGGATTCTCTTACAAAGATGTCTTCAATGTCTCCATTTTATTTCCCAAATGCAGTTCAGGGTGACACATATTTATAGGGAAGGTAATTCTGTAGCAAACTTGCCTGCGAAACATGGAACTTCTGCTAGTTCTCTTCTTTGGTGGGAGATAGCCCCTTCTTTTTGTAATGCAACAATTTGTAACGATTTTTGTCGACAGCCAAGTTATAGGTTTTGTTAGTCTGTTCAAGACTTTTAGATTATACTTTGTAAAAGTCATCTTTTTTTTATTTAAATTTTATTTTTGGACTTCAGAAGCGTAATGTAAATGCTAAGAGGGTGTCAACCTAGTTGAGATTCTAGATGTGTTTCCTAATTTCTGAACTCCAACATTTCACTCAAAAAAAATAAAATTAATTTAATTTTAAAAATTAAGCACCATAATTTTTTTTTGTCTAAATTAAAAAATAGTGGATTTCAACAAATTTAATTTGGTTCAGATAAAATATTAAGGAGGTAAATATCTTTTAACGATTAATTTAATGCAACTGTAAACAGTACAACTCAAATTCAAAATACCATTTCAATGAATGAAAAAAATTAATTACAGAGAATACCAATGGTTATTTGTTTACCACAGAATTTTAAATTATGCATTGTAGATACATTAGAAAAAGGTGACCAATCAACAACTTTGTTACTAACAAACAAGTGATCACATATATACACAAAACAAAAATCAAGTTCTAACCATAAATGTAAGCTATTTTCCCTAAATCAGAAGCTAATTATTTCGTGTATGTATATAGATTCATTTCAAAGTTAATTATCAATTAAATTTAGGAACAACCAGAGGTAGATTGTACAAAAAATACACTAACAATTTGTTTAGAAATGAAATGAATTCATTTAAACCGAATACATTTCATTAATAAATTTTTTTTTTGAAAATAAAATGAATTTTTCTATAGAATTAAACCAAAATAACATAGTCTAATTGTGAAGAAATCAATCAAGGAACAATAAATTCTACGTTGGGGTACTCTAGTTTTTTATTGTGAACCTCGTCCTGGCTTGGCGCCAAACAAAATGGTTTAAAACGTTTCCAAAGGGCAAATCTGCTACATTTTCTCCACTGGACATTCATAATCATCCGCTTGAGTGAGATGCAACTTTTAAGCAAATATCTAATTAGCTCTATCTCAATTGATTTATTACTAAATCCACTTATCTCTAATTGTTCGAGTTGCAAATGTGGTTGTTCACTCTCAAAGATTCTGCCTCTTGTACGTATGATATCAATCTATATCTGATGCGGTCAAAATTCAAAAAAAAAAAAAGAGGAAATTATTACTATTGTATTCGTAAATAATTATGGAAAATTATCAAACTTTTCAAAAAATAAAATATATAACAATTCAGAGGGCAAGTGTACATAAATCACTTTTTTGAACTACTAGGAGGTCAAGGGGAGAGTGGGAAATCGAACCCATGACCTCACCTTACATTATCCATCACCTATCCATCACTCATTAAAATGTATTTAGTATAACTTATACTAAGTTATTTTCATAATTAAAATGGTCAACTTTTTTTAAGTAAAAATTTGGAGTCCAAAAATCAGAAACGCATTCAAGCATTTCAACTAAGTTGACACTATTTGCATTACATCACACTTCTGTCGTACAATCTGAAAATAAAAATAAAATAATAGAGTTTTACAAAGATAATCAAAGGCAATAGCCTTAAAAGAAAGGCAAAAGCCTGAAAACTACTAACAAAATCGATAGGAATGCTGCCTATTGTAATAATTACAAATAGAATTATTGCAAAAATCTAGAGCTGAGTCCCACCAAAGAAGAGAGTTGGCAGAAGTTCCATGTCTAGCAAGCAAATCAGCCATAGATTTCCCTTCTCTGAAAATGTGAGTGACCCGAAAGTTCATATAAGGGACATAATACAGACATTTAAGCCACTGCTGCAACATCTTCCAAGGAACCTATTTTGAAAGAGAATGGAACATCTGAACAACAAACATTGAATCAGTTTCAAGCCACAATGATCGCCACCCTTTGTTCCAAGCAACATCTACTGCATAAATTGCATAAAAAGGTCAATTTATATGTATAATCTATGTTGCACAATACTTTAAATTAAAAAGTGTTTTTCCATATTTTTATCCCTATTTTTCCACATTTGTACTACTGAAACACTTTAGTTTAAAAGGTAAACACTTCAATTAGAAGCCATTTCCTGTATCCATATCCTCATTTCCTGTTGTCTCCGTGCAACATACATAATGCATGTATACTCACGCATGGAGTTTTATATATTAAGAAATAGATTATGGAGCTCATCTAGCCCTATTCTGGAATAGTCAGAATCCACATGGCCATTGATATTAGACGAATCAAATGAAAAAAAAAATTCACATTATGGAGATGGTGAAGGTAGGCTTACAACAAGATGAAATTTTTGTAGAGCAGGAGAAGCATTTAGAATGTGTATAGTGGCCAGAAGATCGCAATCCCAGGAAAATGAACATGGAAATCCAAATCTTTGAGATGACTGAAGATAACTACACTTCTTGGCTGAATCTGCTAGATAGATCACAAGATATAATTTAAAAGAAAAAATAATAATATCAATTCAAAATTTTCTGAATTTTCATAATTAATGTACGTGCCTGCAAAGGAGCAAGATCATGAATGAATCCCAAAGATAAAGTTAGAGTTTTTAGATTAGGAATATCTGTAGCCAGTTGAGAAAACAAGTAAGGGTAGTCCCCATATGCTATACAGTGGAAATTGAAATGTACATTCTTTAGTGCAGGAACATTATGGCTTGTGAATTTTCTTGCGAAACCAATGTGCTCAAAGGTTTCGAGCTCTTCAAGATAACCGAGTTCAACAACTGTGAGCCTAATCAACGTAAAATTGATAATGATTTCAAATGGGGCAATGGACCAGATATACAAAAAGGGCTGTCGAGTAGACATTCATCCAGCTTCAAGGACTCAAGGTTCAAGCAACTGGAAAGGGTATTGTCAAAAGAAGGAGCCAATGTACAGTACCCTAGATAGAGATGTTTCAAGTTATGAGATGGTGATGGGCTGATGGGTGATGGGAGGAGAAGGTGACAAGGGGATTTGTAGCCCTTAAAAAGATCCAAAGGGTGTTTTAGGTTGAGAGAAATTGTTGTAGCATTCATGGCAATAATTTCTATTTTTCTGTGATTAGAATGGTAAAACTGCAACACTTGAGTAACACCCGTCAAGAAGTTGGACGTGCAGTTAATGAAAGAAGTCTTTGTAAAATCATGAATTCCAATAACAGAGACAAGATGAAGGTGAATATTTGATAAGGATGAGGATAGAAACCTCCATCTCCTAGACAATAACTTAGTCCAAACAGCTTCTGTCACTCAAAAACGAAAGAATGAAAGAGAGGATCTCATCAGGCAATTCACTCATACTATCATCATCAACTCCTCCCATGATCTCGTTCATGTCTCGGAAATTAAAAAATATGTATATAAGTTAAGGCAAGGGAAAAAAAAGTTTAAAAAATCTATCCATTTGATGAAATATAAATGCAGAAGACAAAAATTTTCCCAATTCAAGAATGTGATAAGCCCTAGTCTTCCTTTACTTTCAGGGAACCTTTTTGTTTTAGGAATCCCTTTTTCTTCCCAAATAAAATTAAAATCAGCTCGGTGTCCTCTTCTTGTCAGTATTGGCTTCTTTTATTGGAAAATTCTTATCTACATTGCGTACAATACACCTAATGATTTGATATGGATAATAAAAATATGTGTTTTGTTTTTATTAGTCAAGTGTTTTACACTTGGTTATGTATCATACATCCAACAGTAGGAAGCAATACACTTGATGCAAGCAAAAATCTCCCTCTTTCATTATTATTATTATTTTTTACAATTTTCATTGATTTTTTTCACTATATATATATATATATTTTTTTTTTTTCAAAATAAATAATTAAATAATTTTAATAAATTATAAATTAATCAAATAGTTTATAATAGTATAAATTTAAAAGTTATTGTAATAATTTTATTTAGTTACTTTTTATTAATAAAAATAATAATTAAATGAAGGACCTGATAGTTTATTAATTTATTGAAGTTAAAATTAAAAATTAAAAAAATTTAGAATGAATGAAAAAGATTATATGGGTGGTACCCAAACTTTAGTCATAGTTTCAAATTAGGTATCCAACATTAATTTATTTTTTAGTTAAATTATTTTTTTTTTCTATTTACACCGGCATTTGTCACTTGAGGAATTCTAGAGATTTTCTTTTTGAGAGAACTGGTATGTTTTTTTAGAAGCTTCCTATCATTTATCATGTTATAAACCACATCAGTTCTTATTAAATACATAAAGGGCCAGTGAAATCTGTAGGATCCGAATTGACTTATGATGTTGCCAATGACAATGACGATCTAAAGGAATATTATGATTCCGGTTGCCATATTTTCAGATACCTACTGGAATTCATTGAGGGCTTGTTTAGTTTTAAAAAATATTTTTTATTTTTTTTAGTTTTTTTAATTATTTTTAAATTTTTTATTTTTTAAAATAGAAAACAGAAAACAAAAAATTATTTTTATTTTTTTGTTTTTCAATTTTTTATGTTTTCATAGGTACTTCTATTTTTATTAAAATTTACTATAATAATTTTAATTAATATATTAATTATTATAATGATTCATATGATTGTGATTAATATTAAATTTATTTATTTTATGAAAAAAATTTAAATTATGCACATTTAATTAATCTTAATAAATCAACTTATTTTAAAAAATCAATATTTTCATTATGTATAATAGAGTTTAAATAAAATTATATTTATAATAATTATAAATAATTTTAAATTTATTAAAATAGTCTATTAATCCTATACAATAAAGTTCAAAAACCAAAATTTAAAAATTTAATAAAATAAATAAAATTTAAATTAAAAAATTTAAATTATAAATAAAATTTAACTATTTAATTTTAAAATTTAACATATATCAATGTTGATGAAGTGTGTGTATATATATATATATATAAAGTGCTGCAAGGAAGTACTTTTTGTTGAAAGATGAAAAAAAAAAAAGTAGATGTAAACATGGTGGGCTTTATTATTCTTTATCAACAATTCAACATAAACATTTGTGCAACGAAATTATATTTAACGTACACATTCACAAGCAACCAAATTATTACAGTAAAGTGATGAAACATGGACGCCAAAGCCAATGACATTTGTGCAAGTTGAGCAAAACACAGTATAATCTCTCCTATGAGTATGTGGAAAGTTCCTAATTAAATTTGTCACCATTATAGTGCAGATAACAAACTACTTCGTAAAAGAAAAAGAAAACCGAAGGTCACAAACTACTTTCCCCATTAAAAATCAAATATAAATGTCATTCAAAATGACTGTGAAATTGGCATGATCGTTAAATGTGAGTAAAGTGCATCACAGTTGATGATGCATCAAAATCTCCAACCAATGATGTGAAGACACGTATGAAGTAATAACCAAGGAGCCACTACAAGGATGTACGAGTCAAGTAATATCTCACCATTTGGATGTAATTGAAATTCCTTTATTCAGGATGTTAACCAACATGGCAAGACTAACTACGGGGGACTCCGCCCTGAGTGGATTCCCGCCTCAAGGTGATTATATGTTAGGTGTAGTATTTTTTTTAGGTTGGTTTAATGCATGTTCTTTATGTTTATGGTGTTTATTTTTATTATAATATAATTATTTTTATGTTTATATTTTTTTTTAGTAATGTGTTTGGCTTTCCTTTAAAAATAATGATATTTATGTAAAATGTTGAATTAAATAGATGATGGTGGAGCAACCTACAAGTGGATGGTGCATTAAAGAGAATAATGGTGAAACATGCACAAGCACTTGTGATAATAATGGTGG
>CATIWM010010893.1:0-13245 GCA_949671775.1 Mallotus repandus | reverse complement strand
TATGTAAAAGGCTTAAATTAATGGGCTAAATCTAGATCAATTAAATTAAACTAAAATATGGGCCTATGTCTAATTAACTAGGTGGGCTTAAGTTATTTCTAACTTAAAACTAAATCAATTATGGACTTAAAATTAATTAACCTTAAGAACCCTATTAGTTAAAACTAATTGTAAAAAGTGATCTTGCTGTAAACCTAATCCCTAATATTATGAGCTCGAACAAACACAAAAATAAGAAATAAAAGTAAACGTATAAACAAATAAATAAACATATAAAGCAAAAACAAAAAAAAGTCATGAAAAATAACCAAATAATTTAATAATAATAAAAAACTTCAATTACTAGCCCTAATTCAATTTACATGCTTCCTATTTTAACTACAGCCACCATCAATCTTAATTAGGGTTTTACTGAGTGAAACCTAATTTACTAATTACTTAGTAAAAGTAAGAACCATTCATCCACCATAATTTTATTATTCCCACTAATGGGGCTATTACAATGATCTACAAATAATTAAAATAAAATACAATCCAAAATCAAATAATAAGAAAAGTACAAAATAAGCAATAATCAAAATAAAATACAGAAAAACTCTAAAATTAAATTTAATTTATGGGGTTCCTTGGATCTTCATGGATTGAATATTTGCATAGTTACTTCATCATCCATCCCTCATCACAAAACACAAAACATAAAAAAGTTAGAATAAAATCAAATAATGGACAAAGAAAAATAAAGTAATAAAATTAATTCAAGATAAAAATAAACAAATAAATAACAATCAAACGAAATGAGAAAAAATGAAATTGCAAATTTAAAACTAAAGAAAAATTAATAGAAACAACGAACAAAAAATAACAACAAAATTAATTATACTTCTGATATAAAATCAACTTTAACTTAAAAAGTAAGACGAAATTGAGTAGAAAAACGAATAAAATCATATCAATAGTAAAATTAAACAATGAAAAAAAATTATGGATGGACTTTGATTAGCCCCTTAGAAGGTGATTTTCACTGTGTGCTTCAGAATAGACCTCCAGGACTTGATTTTTTGTCTTTCAGCTTGCCGTTTCTCTTTAGGTTTTAACGTCAAAAAGGAAAAAAAAATTTGCTTTTAGTCCCTCCAAAAAAATCCCCCTCTCCAGGATAGTTAACTAGGTTTTTATAAGATGAAAACCCTAGCTAACAATGTGTTTTAGAAGAACTAAATCACAAAGCTCCCTCCTGTGATTGATAATCACATGATAAATAACAAAAAAAATTTATCTAAAAAAACCGAGATAATTTGAATCATTATCTCACTTTAATTTAAATTTTCAACCAATCAGATTTTAAAAAAATAAATAAAAATTAAAAAAAATCAAATTTTCATGCATCGGGATAGTATAATTCCGACTGAAATTATGGATTGCCGACCGGCAATCTGGATTTCCAATCGGAATTCTAGATTTTCGATCGGAATTCCGGATTTTCGATTGGAAATCCATTCTTCCTTTTTTTTTAATTTTATTTTAACATTTAATTATGAAAAGACCCCTGAAGAAAAATAGACTTTTCAATTAAGTCCATAAAAGAACCTTCAATTAAATCCTTGAAAAGAAGCAGTCAAGCCTTTGAGACCCAAAATCAAATTTTGATGATCTATTTGTAATGCATTTTCATCATCGGAGTCCTCTGTCATATCCATACTCCCTTATCCCAAAATTGGGTGTCTATAGTTGCCCCCCTTTATCGCTGTTTGCTTGACAAATTGCGGCAAAGCAGAATGAGCACACAATTTCTTTAAAGCAAAGAATTAGGATACTTACCTTGGCCTAGAAGGGATTGTCGGTTCATGATCAATACTTATGTTACCATGCAACATTATACTCGGACTTATAATATTAACTTAAGAATGCACTGTACTCGGACGTGCAGCTATAATTAGAGAATATACTATACTTGGACGTATAGTATTAATATGATAATGCACTGTACTCGGACGTACAGTGTTGATTAAAGAATACACTTTACTCGGTCGTATAGTATTGATTTGAGGATATACTATACTCGGACGCACAGTGTTAATACATTGTACTCGGATGTACAATGATGATTTGAGAATGCACTATACTCAGTCGTATAGTGTTGATTTGAGAATATACTGTACTCGAACGCACAGTGTTAATACATTGTACTCAGACATACAATGTTGATTTGAGAATATACTGTACTCGGACGTATAACACTGATTTCAAAATATACTGTATTCGGACGTACAACATTGATTTTGAAAATGTATTATACTCAAATGTACAATACTGACTTAAGAATATATTGTACTAGGACGCACATCCTTGATTTAAGAATATACTATCCTCGGATGTACAACATTTATTTTGAAAATGTATTGTACTCGGACGTACAATACTGATTTAAGAATATACTGTACTCGGATGCACTACATTGATTTAAGAATATACTGCACTCGGATGTACAACATTGATTTTGAAAATGTATTATACTCTGACGTAAAATACGAATTTAAAAATATACTGTACTCGGACGCACAACATTGATTTAAGAATATACTATACTCGGACGTACAACATTGAATTTGAAAATGTATTATACTCAGACGTACAATACTCATGTAAGAATATACTGTACTCGGACATAGAGTGTTGATTTAAGAATATATTGTAGTCGGACGTACAACATTGATTTTGATAATTTATTGTACTCGGACATACAATACTGATTTAAGAATATACTATACTCGGACGTACAGTGTTGATTTAAAATATCATGATATGCAATGTGTGCAAAAATCAAACTTAATGCAAACTGATTCTGATAATTTTTTAACTCTTTATGCTAAACAATTACGCTGATAATTTAATAATTTATTGAATTATTAAATTATGTCAATGATTTCAGAGTTTTCTATTTCAATTAGGAATTAATTTCCTAACTAGATTGCAATTTAGGACCAAATTGCAAAGAAAATTGTAGGACTTAAATGCAAGCAGACCTGAAGGACTAAAATGGATATTTGCCACTTTATAAAAAAGAAACCTTTTTTTTTCCTTTTGCCGATCATCTCTTTATTCCCTATTTCTTTCTTCTTTTCTTCTTTCACTTTCACTTGGATTTCCAATATTCTTTTTTCAATTATTTCTTCATTTGTGATCTAATTTTCAATCTGTCTGATCCTATGGCCCACCCATAACGTAGACTATGTGGAAGCAGCTCCAAACAATCAAATCCTGTCATTTTTCCTTTACATTTTCCTCAAAACAACCTTGGGTTAAATGAAGGAAATGTAATCACTCAATTAACTCATTTACATTTATATAGGAGTTCTTAAGCTGGAGATGAGGTAAGCTTCCTTTCCCTTCATTCGATTCATCAAAATTATGCAAAAATATTCCAGTAAATAGTAACTATGAATATATGTTCATAAACTAGCCTGTTCATGCATGTAATTATAGGATATTTATCAAATTAAATTGCATGAAATAGTTAACTTGATGAAATTTGCAACATTTGATGCCTGTATGTCAAAAATGGGTATCAAAATTCTAATCAAAGCTTAGATTTTCGGTCGGAAATCTGTATTTTTTATCAAAATTTCTGATCGAAAATCTAGAAATTCGATAAGAATTCTGGATTTTCGATCGAAAATCCAATCTTCCGATTTCACTTAATTTTTTTAAATAAATAATAATAGTAAAAATGCTGATGAAAATAAATCAAGATTTTTATCAAGAGAATAATCCTGTATTTTCTAAAATTTATTCAGAAACCGCTGAAGTTCTCTGATTGCTTTTACTCGTCTCGAGAATTATTCCATGATTTATCTAGAGAGGCAACACAACATGTCTGGGCATCTGGCTTTAGATGCTTCATTGCTGCTTTATTGACTGCTCGAGGCAGATTATACCACTATTCCATTTTTGCTCTGAATGAGAGGTGGATGGACACCACTCACACCTTTCACACAAGAGTGGGTGAGCTGACTATCTCTCCTATGAGTTTCTCTACCATCATTGAGATTGCCTTTGGAGGTACCCCAATTCCTTTTGATATCAACTACTGTAACCTTCTAAAAGATGCTAGGAGGTTACCTACCACTACACCTCATCAGATCCTCCAAAAGGCAAGGTGTTTCTTGTTGATACTACTAGGCACTACCCTCTTCTGTGAGATTGGACATGAGGTTAGCATTGCTCTTCTTGGTCCACTCCAAGATCTTGCTAGAGTTGCTACCATCGATTGGGGATCTGCTACCCTCGCTTATCTCTACTACAGACTAGACACTGTCTGCAGAGGTGCTGTGGCAATGTGCGGGTTTTGGTAAGTTCTACGTGTATGTCTTCTAACCTTTTGACTTTTCTTATTCTTACAACCCCCTTTTTTATCTCAACTAGCTCATTTCTTTCAGATATGGGGCATCGAGATTGGAGTGATTCGAGGCTTCAGTGCTGTTAGCCTTGACAGGAGTCTTCCTTTGATGCAGAGGTGGGGTTCTTGTCATCTATCCAACACCAAGCATGATTTGCAGACTTACCGGGAGCAACTAAACTCCTTAGAGTAGGACCTGGTAAGATAAATTTAGTTTTCAGCATTTCAATAATTGTAAAAACTAAATAAAATCTAATTGAATGAATTGTAGGTCAAGTCAGGTTGGTTGACTAGTCCTAAGCTTTAGGCAGCTCTTGAGGGATATGATGCTTCGACTCTACTGGAGCATTCATATCAATACCAGCAGTACATTCAAAAGAACCTTTTGGAGTAGGTTCCTACAGATCCAGCTAAGGTAAGTCTTTCAACATCCTGTCTTTTATTTCCTTTGTGTTGCCACTAATTGTCCCTTATAGTTCGAGGCTGTGGGCTCTCCCGCTGCTAATGAGGTTATGGAGGAGCAGGTCGATACTGAGAGGACTGAGACTGAGAGGACTGGTCATAGACACGAGTCTCATACCTAGCATACTGAGACTGTTCATGGAGAGTCCGCAGCAGATACTACTCCAGGTGATATTTCACTCTTAGATTGATCTATGTACTCTTAGGCTCCTGCTTTCCAAACTCCTATTGAGCAGTACATCAGCTTTGACACGACATAACCTCCTAGTTTTTCTCTACCAGATGCTTCTCATGTGAGTATAATTCACTGTTTAATTTGCACAAACTAAGCACTTAACACTGACGTTAGTTATTTACATTACAGATTCCCCGGACACAGGCAGAATACTTGTATAGACTTGCCTCATCTAAGAGATTATTTACCATGCAGGTTACAAATAGCTGGAGAGTAAGTAATCATAACAAATATCCACATGTATGCATGATATGTATGAAATGCATAATTTTAACCATATGAATGCAACAGAGCTATGCTGATGATTTGGAGTGCTAGAATGAGCCACTTTGACAGCAGTAAGAGAGTTTGGGCATTGATGCTTATGGTGCTGGGACTTCGACAGCTAGGCCTTGGGATCAGAGTGACCATCCAGCTAGAGAATGGAGTTCTTGGCCATACACTTTTCAACATGATGATCTAGTAAGGGTATGGAGCCCTTGGCCAGACTCTAGAGCTCAAGATGAGTGATCTTTGTCTATTTCTAGTACTTGCATGATTGTACTCTGTACTCTGACTGCGTTCTGCACTTTAAACTGATTCATCTTTTCTGAATGGATTATGGACTTTTTTTTTTGAATTAAACTCTAAGTAGCAACCAGAACAACAAAATTTATTTATTTCACTTTCTTTTCTTTTTCTTTTTATTTTCCTTTTTTTTCTCTTTTTTTTCAAAGTCAAGAATCTACTGTCTTGATCAGAAATCTATTTTTCTAATCAAAATTCTAGAAATCCGATCAGAAATCTAGTTTTTTGATTAGGAATCTGGTTCTCCAATCGGGAATTCTGTCTCTATTACTGATTTTTTAATTTCCTTCTCCATTCTAATTACTGATTTGAGTTTAATTCAAACACATTGAGTATATAAAATACTAATCTCATCCAAATTCAGTTTTAATGCATATATAAGGATCCAACAGGAAGATGTTGCTCCTCATTCTTTTTCAACCATGACTCAAGCTTCTCTTCAATTGCTGATGAATTTTCTTAAGAATTTGAGTGGAAATGATTGGAATAAATTGAAGCCTTTTCATGCCAAACCTTTGAAATCCCTTTAACATCTAAAAATAGACCACAATTTTCTATATGCTGCTGCCACCTTTTGGGATGCTAAAGATCACGTATTCAGATTCAACGATCGAGGACTATGCCCATTGATTGAAGAATTTACTGCTATTCTGGGATGCTCTTTAGATTCTACTACTATGATTGTCTTTCCTTGTTTCAGTGCATGATTTCCTAACAACTTAGTTACATTCTTCGATATGCTCTTAAGTGACATCTATTTATATGTACACAACCTAGGAACCATTAATTTGTCATCCTTGATCACTATCTGTGAAACTAAAGACAAGAGTAGCTCAGCTTGGACTAGGACTATTGATTTCTACCTTTATTCTTAGTTCTTATTTGTTTCTTCTCACGGGCAAGCTGATACAAAAATCATCAGCATTCTAGAACAAGTAGAAGCCGGAGCCAATCCAATGCCTATCATACTAGCTGAAACCATCATTGGTTTAGACAATTTCAAGACTCAACATCATCTTTCAGGCAGTTTGCTTCTCCTTCAGGTATGCAACCAAAATCTTTATTTATTTACTTATTCTAAGCCTTAATTTTTGCCTAAGCCGCCCTCTTAGGTTTTTAACTTAGCAAACTTGCTCTAATTTTTGCCTAAGCCGCAATTTTGGGTTTTCAACTTAGCAAGCTTTATTTTTGCCTAAGCTACCCTTTCGAGTTTTTAACTTAGCTTTTTTTTAGATCTGGTTACAAGAGAAATTGAACTTGCTCAATGCTCCTGCCAATCCTTTGACTTATCAGCCTCATCAGCTACAGTCCCATCCTTTAAAGATAAAAAATATACATGCCACTGATGAATGGGTTAATTGGATGAAAAGCATTGCAGACTCAGAAATTGTATGGACCTACCCTTGGTGGAAATTGAAGTATGCGACTATTAAGCTATATGATCAATGTGTTCCCATTCCTAGATTATGCTTTTCCACTTTCATTTCACCCTCACGCCTTTGTCACCAATACAGACGTCGTCAGTTTATTGTTATCGTTCTACCAAACTTTGAAGGTTTTCCTATGAGGCAAGATTTCTTGGATAAAGTGAGGAATTTATGGCCTCGAAGGACTCTAGAGCGGAATCTGAACCTAAATGCTGATGTAACCACCGATGACAGCTACAAAGCTTGGGTTGTGATGCAGGTCACTGAACCACCAGGATTTGCTAGAGATAAGAGAACTCAATTATTACAGGATGAAACCTCAAAGAAGAAATAAAGACATAATTAAAAATGGACTCATAGTTCTAGGTTAGGCTTTTATGCTTTGCTTTTCCTTTCAGCAGTTATGTATTATAATAAAGATAGAATATGCAATGTTTGGACAAAAATTCTATTTCAATAATATTCATTAATTAAGGCCAAAATGAGTACATTTGTTACATAACATAAAATAACTCCTGTTATTAACTAGTCCTTTCGGATTTCCTAACTGATTATTTTCCTCTCACTTTATTTTCGTAATTTTTGCCTGACTAGCCCTTTGTGGGTTTTCTAATCAGCGGGACCCTTTTTATCATTATTCCCTAATTTTTGCTTGTCAGCCCTTTACGGGTTTTCTGAACAGCAGGAATGTCCTAACTTTTGCATGACCAGCCTTTTCAAGTTTTCTAGCCATCAAACTTTATTTCTTTATACCACTTTTATTATTGTTATAGGTAGTATTTCTTGAGATGATCCAGGTTAGCTGGTTCCGTGAACTCATTCCCCTCAAGATCCGATATCTTGGCAGCTCCCTTAGGTAGAACTGTCTTGACTAAATATGGTCCTTCCCAATTTGGTATGAATTTTTCTCTCGGATCAAACACTATTGCTCTTGACTACTTTAGTACCATATTTCCAACCTTTATCTTTCCAGGCTTAACCTTCTTATTAAAGGCTCTCGCTATCCTTCTCTAGTAAATTTGAGTGTGAAATAAAGTGTCCATCCTTTTCTCATCCAGAGACATAATATGGTTATATCTCTTTTATACCCATTCACTCTTGGGGTTTTTTGCTTCCATAACAACCCTCAAAGATTTAATCTTTGTCTCTATAGGCAAAACTACTTCACAACCATATACCAATGAGAACAGCGTCTGTCCTGTAGCAGTGCGCATCGTAGTTCTATATCCCCATAAGGCAAAAGGGATATACTCAGACCAATCTTTGTATGTTTTTACCATCTTAGAGAGGATTCTCTTCACATTCTTATTAGTTGCTTCAACTGCTCCATTAGCCTGAGGTTAGTAAGGTGAAGATTTGTGATGCTCAATATTATATTTCTGCAATAACTCAGTTGTCTCTGCCTGAAATATAACACCATTATCTATCACAGCAAGGTGTGGGATCCCATATCTACAAATGAGACTCTTCTCAATGAACTTTGCCATATGTCTAGCCTTTAAAGTGCTAAAAGATTCTGCTTCTATCCATCTCGAGAAATAATCAATTGCCACTACTATGTATTTGTGCCCATTTGAAGCAATTGGCCTTATCTCTTCTATTATATCTATTCCCCATGCTGCAAAGGGCCATGGAGATGTCAAACTATTTAACACTGTAGGGGGAAGATGATTGAGATTCCCATGTATCTGGCATTGATGGCATTGTCTCACTACTTAAATATAGTCTTTTTCCATACTCAACAAATAGTACCCTACCGAATTATTTTCTTTGCCTAAATCATCCCACTCATGTAAGATCTACAAATTCCAGCATGGATCTCTCTCATCACTTGTTTTGCTTCATCCTTCTTAAGACATCTCAGCTGTGTTCCATTTGGTATTCTTTTGTATAATACTCTATCATGACTTGCATGAGCATATTTTTCTTTTGAGGTCACTTCATCTGGATATTCCCTTTCCTCAATGAATCTCCAGATGTCATAAAACCATGGCTTTTCTTCTGGCCTTATTTGAGTACTCATAACTTGTTCCCCACTATAACATGGAGCTTTTCATTTTCATTATTACTAAAGGCTTCATCATTAACCCAATCGGTTTTTCCCACATTGAAGAAAGTGTTGCTAAGGCATCTGCCATTTGATTCTCATCTCTTGATAAATGTATGAAGAGATATTTAGTAAAATTTCTCACTAACATTTTCAAATAGTAAATGTAAGGCTTTAACCTCTCTTCTTTCACTTACCACTCCTTATTAGCCTGACTAATAACCAACAAGGAATCTCCATAAACTAGCAAGTCTTTAGCTTCAGTTGCTTGGGCTGCTTCTACCCCATAGATACATGCCTCATATTCAGCCATGTAATTTGTAACTTTGAAGTCTAATTTCTTGGCCATTGGGATGGTGTCTCCTTTTACAGTGACAAGAATTACTCCTAATCCTGCTCCTGTATTATTCACAGCTCCATCAAAAAAAAGCTTCAATTCCCATTTTTCTATTACTGCTAAGTTCTCATCTAGAAATTCTAAATTTAACTGCTCATTTCCTTCAACTGCATTCTGTGCCATGAATTTTGCTACTGATCTTCCTTTGATGATCTTGGTAGTGACATACTATATATCAAACTTAGTCAGAAGTACTAACAATCGAGAAATCTTTCCAGTTAAAGCTGGCGCTTGGAATAAGTACCTTAAAGGATCTATCTTTGAAACATCTTATACTTTGTAAGATTGGAAATTATGTCTTAGTTTCTTTGTAGCCCATATCATAATCAAACAGGTCTTCTCCACAAGATCATATTTTTCTTCATATGGCAGGAACTTTTTACTAAGATAGTACACTGCATACTCTATCCCTTCTGGTCCTTTTTGTGCTAACATTGCCCCCATTGCCTTTTCCTCTAAAGCCACATATAAGATTAAGGGTTTACCTCGCTTTGGTGGTTTTAATACAAACGGATTAGTAAGGTATTATTTGATCTTATCAAGGGCAATCTGGCAATCTTCATTCCATTATACTAGTTGATTCTTCCTTAGGAGTTTGAAGATTGGATCACAAACCATAGTAAGTTTTATAATAAACCTGCTAATGTAATACAGTTTCACAATAAATCCTCATGCTTCTTTCTCTGTTTTTAGCGTTGGCATCTCTTGAATGGCTTTAATCTTGTCTGGATCACCTTCTATTCCTCTATCACTGACTATGTGCCCCAACAGCTTTCCAGAATTAACCCTAAAGACACATTTCTTTGGATTAAGCCACAGGTTTTATCTTTCTATTCTTGCTAAAAACTTATCTAAAGCTTCAAAATGTCCCTCTCTTATTTTTGACTTAACCATCATGTCATCAACATACATCTCCACTTTTTTGTGCATCATGTCATGAAACAGAGCGATTGCTGCTCTTTGATAAGTTGCACCTACGTTCTTTAATCCAAAAGGCATCGCTTTGTAACAATATGTCACCTATTCTGTGATGAATGTAGTTTTGATCTTCTCCATAACTGCCATCATTATCTGATTATAACCTAAAAACCCATCCATAAAGGAATACATTACATTAGACGATGCGCTATCAATAATCACATCAATATGAGGTAAAGGAAAGTCATCTTTTGGACATGCTTTATTCAGATCCCTGAAATCTACACACATTCAAACTCTTCCATCTTTCTTGGGAACTGATACTATGTTTGCCAACCATTGAGGGTACTCTACCACTTCTAGAAAATTAGCCTAGATTTGTTTATCAATTTCTTCTCTTATCTTTTCTGTCCACTCTGGTCTTAACCTACAAAGTTTTTGCTTAACAGGTTTAGCTTCTAGATAAATTAGAATGTGGTGCTCTGTAGTTTCTCTATCTAAACCTAGCATATCCTCATAGGACTAAGCAAATACTAC
Organism: Mallotus repandus; assembly: GCA_949671775.1. Taxonomy (NCBI): domain Eukaryota; kingdom Viridiplantae; phylum Streptophyta; class Magnoliopsida; order Malpighiales; family Euphorbiaceae; genus Mallotus; species Mallotus repandus. The sequence continues at coordinate 2,262 of CATIWM010010893.1, read as the reverse complement.
CTTTCTTTTTGTTAGTATTCTCTCAAAATTTTCCCTCTCTTCAAGAGTTAAGTCATGTCATATAGAAATGTTTTTTAGTTGCTCATTTGTGCCCATGTTTAATGAATCTAATTGAATAGAATTAATGTCAAACATGCATGAACTATCATTATTAAAATGCACAAAACCATCAAGATCAACATCACACAAGTAAGCCAAACCAGAGTTCATATCATTGACCATAAGAAAATAGAATTTTTGTCCTCAAACAGACCAGATGTTATTACATTAGTTTCTTCATAAAAAACATCACTAAAACTATTATTAATAATGCTAGCTAAATCCTGTGGTAGTTCTTTATTAGGTGGCAGATAAAGCAACTCTTCAATGGCCTCAGCCCCCATCTTCTTGGGAACATTCTTCATCACCTTTTCCCTGTTGTCTTGTACTAGACTCTCAACTATTTTTTCTTTGAAAATCTCAAACCAAGGAATATTCACACCAACTACTAAGACAGATTCCTTTTCACCTAGATAGAACTTCCCTTTTCCTTCTTTGACAAAGCTGTCCTTCAGCGATCCCGCATTCTTTAAGAGGTTATTCCTATTGAAAAACCTTCTTCTAGCTTTTTTACTACCAAATCCAACTCCTTTATAGCCCAATCCTCTTGTATCATTTGGGCCTTTGAAATCTGGGAGCTCTGGACTTCCCTGCTCATTCTTTCCCAATCCTTGTCCAGGCCGATAATTCATCTTTTTAATGAAGCTTGTAACCCTTGGATCCATCTTAATTCCATAAGAGATCATGGCTATTTGAAAACTGGGAGGGGCGACTACCTGCTTTTGCCTATCTAGAACTGCGGATACGGTCTTGCTCATAGTAGCATCTATAGTCACAACTTCTCCGTTAAGTAGAAATTTCACCTTCTGATGCACAACTGAAGGCACTCCTCCAAAAATATGGTACCAAGGCCTACCCAAAAGTAAAGCATAGGTGACAGTGATGTCTAGCATAGTAAATATCACAACCGCTTCTATAGGCCCAGTCTTTATAGGAGCCACAAATGTTCCCTCTACATTCCTTGTGCTATCATCGTAAGCTCTGATTACAAGGTTTGATTTTACCAAATCCTCCACCTTCACTCCTAAATTATGCAAGATTTGTAACGGGCAAGCACTAATTGCAGACCCATCATCCACCATCACATAATTGGTCTTTTTTCCCTCACTTCGGCTGGAATGAACAAGGCTCTGTTATGATTCCTTCCTTCCACAGGTAAATCCTTGTCAGAAAAAGTAATAACACCGCGATTTTTCTCTGTAACCCTAACTACCATAGCCTCAGGGGTTGTAGTAGTCTCAATGTTCATTTTAGCTAGGGCCTTAACCAAAGCCTTCCGATGGCTACTTGAATTCATCAAGAGCTCCCAAATGCTCATATTTGCTTTTGCCTTCTTAAGTTGCTCAAGAATTAAATTATTACCATGTTCATTTGAATCTTCTTCTTCAGCCACTTCTTCTCTTTCTATAGCTTTCTCCACTGGTTTATAACCCTTGCCACTCCTAGTAACATGGCTAACTTCTTGATTATCAACCCATACATTGTAACCTTCAGTGCCTTCTTCATCAGAATTGTACCAGATGTCAATAACCCCGATAGTCCGATCCTTCTTTCCATCTTTCTATACTTCAACCAGGCATTTTTCTTTTCTCCCTGACAATCTTATATTGTCAAAATCTGCACCTCATCCTCCAGGTGCGGTTGATTCAATAGGAATATCATAAGAGGGTGGTTTGGAGTAAAATACTTTATAATTAAACTTCCTAGAAGGTTGGCCCAATAAATCTTCAACTCCTCTTTAGGATTATTTGGAGGCATCAGGAGTATTCTAATTGGTTTTAAGGACTAGGTCCTCAAAGTAGTTTAGTACTTCTTCCTCACTAACTCCTGAATTAATCATCATGGTAGTTGGGGGTGGAACATTTTGGTAGTTTGGGAAAGGGTTATTTTTGGTGTTTGGGTTTGGATTAGATTTCCCAGGGTTTATGATTTTTCCAGAGTTTATGAGGTTTTGGATTTCATGTTTAAGGCTCATACAAGATTTAGTAGAATGGCCAGGAACTTGGTGAAAGTTACAGTAACTGTTTGGGTCAAAGCTAGGGAGGTTTGGGTTTGGTGGTTTAGAGATAGTTAAGGGTCTAAGGAGGCCTTTTTAGATCAAACGATCTAGGATTTTAGATAAGGGTTAGTTGAAATTTGAAAATCTCCTGGGTTGTTGAACAA
>CATIWM010010892.1:0-43174 GCA_949671775.1 Mallotus repandus | reverse complement strand
AGAAACCAAAAAAATAAAAATAAAAATCAAATCAGATCAAATCAAAAGTTAAATAAAATAAGATGAGAAAGGAGTTCAAGAAGAACTAGTTATGATGGATGCAGTATTGATTGGCTCCTCAGAGGTTTTGTTTGATTCACTGTCTGAATAAATCTCCAGGATTGATTAACGTATTCCAGCTTCAATTATGCTTTCGTCAAAATCTTTTACCGAACCAAAAAGAAAGCGTTTTTAGAAAACCTTTTTTCTTCTTTTTCTCTCTTTTCTCTCTGCCTCCTCTCTTTTCATTTTTTTTTCTTTTCCGTCCTTTTCTTCCTCCTCTCTCTACGTTCCCCTCTCCTCCATTTATTCTCCGTATATCTAAATCCGTTTCACAGGATAAGTGATTACGTAGAGATAAAATTATCAAAGTTACGTAGATAGGGTAAAATATAGAGTGGAGCTGATATACGTCAATTTATTTACTTATTTTTTCTTTCGGTAACTTTTTTTAATTAATTTTTATATTAATTAACTAATTTTTAACCAATCAAATTTAAGAAAAAATTAATAAAAAATTGAAATAAAACAAAATAAAAAAATTTCACAAATTACCGATCGGTAATCTAGAATTTTGATCGAAATTCTGTAATTTCGATCAGAATTCTGTAATTCTGATCAGAATTCTGTAATTTCGATCAAAATTTTGTAGTTCTGATCGAAATTCTGTAAATTTTCTATCGAACATGTGGAATTCCGATCGGAATTTGGATTTCCGATTGGAAATATGGAATTCCGATCGGAATTCTAGATATTCGGTCGGAAATCTCTCTTTTTTTTACATTTAATTACAGAAAGACCCCTGAAGAAAAAGAAAAATTTTCAATTTAGTCGAAAAAATGCAATCAAACCTTGGAATCCGAAATTCAAATACTAGAGACCTATTTACGATGAGTTTTCATCATCGGAGCCCTCTTTCGCATCCATATTCTAGTCATCCTGAAATTGGGTGCTTACAGGTCTTCTCGCACATTAAGTCCTTATTGGTTTGTATCATTCCCCCTCTTCTTAAAGGATTCACCCTTGAATCTTCATCACCTATATCAAAGCGAGAAAGATCAATAATGTTAAAAGTAACACTAACATTGTAGTCAGTAGAAAGATCCAATTGATACACATTATCGTTGATCTTCTCGAGAACTTGAAATGGTCCATTAAATTTAACTTAGATTTTCATTATTGTGGAAATCTCTCCCTCCTCAAAGTGTACCCAAACCCAATCACTCAATTGGAAAACTAATTTCTTCCTTCCTCTATTGACTCGCGTTACAACTTTTGAATTTTGCTTCTCAATTCGGTCCTTCAATTGTTTATACAACCTTTAAACAACGTCAGCCTTCTACTTTCCATCTAAACTAATAAGCTTATTAAGAGGCAAAGGAAGCAAATCAATAGGAGTTAATGGATTAAAACCATAAACAATCTCAAATAGCGAATGACCCGTAGAACTATGGACAGTTCTATTATAAGCAAACTCCATAAAAAGTAAACACTCCTCCCATGATTTAATGTTCTTTTGAATAAGAGCCCTAAGTATAGTAGTTCTATTAACCACTTCAATATATCCATCAGTTTTTGGGTGACAAGTAGTAGAAAACAATAATTTTATCCTAAACTTAGCCCACAAAATCCTCTAAAAGTGACTAAGAAACTTAACATCTCTATCACTTAGAATGCTCTAAGGCAACCCATGTAAATGCACATCATCTTTAAAGAATAAATCAATAATATTTGTGGCATCATATTTTATTACAAGTAATAAAATGAGCCATTTTACTAAACCTATCAACAACTACAAAGATGTTATCTCGACCCTTTTTAGTCCTAAGTAAACCCAAAATAAAATCCATAGATAAATCAGTCCAAGATTCACTACGTACGAGTAAAGGTGCATATAACCCATAAGGTTTCAACTTAGACTTGGACTATTTACTAGCAATACATTGAACATAAATTTAAAAATCACATTTCATAAAGGCTAAAAGAAATGTTCAATTAGAATTTCATAAGTCTTATTAACCCAAAAATGCCCTATTAAACCACCTCATTGTGATTCCCTACCAAGCAGTTCACACAATGAGCATTTAGGCACACACAATCTATTCCTTTTAAGCAAGTAACCATCATAATTATAGAACTCATTAAATGAAGCCATATTATTACATGCATTATATACTTGTCCAAAATCATCATTATGCTCATGCAACTCTTTGATATGTTCAAAACCTAAAAGCTTTAAATTAAGAGTGTTAAGTGATAACTGCTAAAATGATATATTTTAAGCACTAAATAATTGCATTTCACTATTAGAATTATAGACTTTTATTATTTAAAAGCGTATTTTAGGTATAAAATGCATTTAGAGTTAGAATAATAATAATTTTATCATTTTATGCATTTTTAATTACTTTTTATACATTTTACATTGCTTTGGTATTAAATTTTGTAGGTTCCTTCATATGGGAATCTATGTTGGAAAGAAAGCAATAAAAGCTTAAAGCTAGGAGTAAATTTAGCCATAGAAGAGGGCAAGAAAATGAAGAAATTGGAGCTGAGAAGTGACACAGCCGTGTCACATTACAAACACAACTGTGTCTGATTTAAATAAAATGCTGAAGACTGTTCTGACACAACCGTGTTAGAGGAGTAACATAGTTGTGTCAGAGAGCTGCACTCCGAAAGATTTTTACATGACACAACCATGTCACTTGAGTGACACAGCTGTGTCGGTCTAGATTGCTTTATTTACAAAATTATTTTTAGGGTTTTTGGTGAACTCTATAAATAGAGAAGTTTTATTTTTCAGTAGAAAGGGATACTACCTCATAGAACATCACTTTTTTAAATAAGAATTATTTTATTTAGTTTAATTTTAATTTTCAACTCTAGCTATTGGATTGAAGAACAAGAGTTGATGATTCAAAATAATATTGAGCAAGCTAAATAAAAAGAGTTTTTCTTCTTATATTCTCTTACTCTTTATTTATTTATTTCTGAATATATTATCATTCTTCATCTCTTGTTATTTTTCTCTAATTTCAATGAGTAACTAAGTAGGTTAGTTAAGGTTTTAATGAACCCGGCTCAAAATGAACTTAACCAAATAAATTCTAAATAAAAGGATATACATTTCCTGAGAGTTATTAGACTTAATGCTTTTCATTAGCTTAGTTACCCATTGAATTGAACTAGAAACTAAGATTAGATGGAGAGATTATTTTTAGTGAGAAAAACAATAACAATCTATTAATTCAAATTGACTTAGTTGAGAGACATTTCAACATTAATATTCCATAGAAGATTGCTGAAATAAATTGGTTAGGATTAGTTATTTGTGCTAATGAGAGCTAGATAATCACTTAATTACCATAATTGATTAATTTTGAGAGTACTTAAGAGAGACATCACAATATTAAAGATGCTTCGGAAATGAAATGTTAATCATAATAATCAAGAGTTTATTATCCTTAGAATTAAATTGAGTCGGGGGATTTAAACCCTAAAGTGTTTAATCATATATATATTTCGTGACAAAATTTTATATTGTTTTAGATTTCATTTACTTTGTTTGCTTATTGAAATTTTTGATACTCTAGACAAGCAAAATTTTAAGAGTAGCTTCGTAATTAACACTATCCCTATGGGAATGATATCTTTTTATATATTACTACTTGTACGATTCCGTGCACTTGCGAATTTCGCCCATTAACTTTTTTGTGCCATTGCTAGGGAATGATTAGTTAATATAAAGAATAAATTAATATTGTTTTTTTTAGACATTTTCATTTTATTTTTATTTTTAGTATTGGAAAGCACTTTTTTGTTGTCTTGTTTGTTTTATTTTCAAGCACTCTTGTGAGTGTATGAACTCATCAAGAAGTACAAGGAGAAGGGGTAAAATTAAATTCCAGTTGATTCAAAAATTGAAAGAACTCTTCATAGGAGACTTAGAGAACAAAGAAACATAATGAATGGAGGAGAGAATGGTAGAGTTAAAAATTATGGGTTAATGGGCAAGATCCACCTGCTCATCAACCAAAAAATCAAAATAAACCAAATGTACAAAGAACTATGTGAGACTTTGTCAGTCCATATTTACAAGAAGATCAAAATCATATTGTCAGACTTGTTATGGTAGTTAATAACTTTGAAATCAAGCCAGCTATGATTCAGATGATCTAGAATTCTTAATGTAGTAGGTTATCACATGAAGATACCATTGGGCACATGACTTGATTTTTGGAGTATTGTTCTATATTTAGAATAAATGGGGTGTAACCAGAAGCAATAAGGTCAATTGTCTTTCCTTTTTCATTCACGGATAGGGTAAAAAGATGGTTTACAAGTCTGCCTCCTAATATTATCAATACTTGGCAAGAGTTGTATACTGCGTTCTTCAACAAATATTTTCCACTTGCCAAAGTTTTGAAAATTAGGAATGAAATCAATTCTTTCTATCGGAGGGAAGATGAAAACTTTTATGAATGCTGGGACAAATTTAAGGATTTATTTAGGAAGTTTCCACAATATTTGATGCATGCTTGGGATTTGGCCCAATCTTTCTATAAGAGTGTGAATCTTGTAGTTAGAGTCAATATAGATGTAGCTACTGGGGGTACAACTATGTCTAAAACACCTGAAGATGCTTTAGAGTTATTTGAAGAAATGGCAAACACATAGAGTCTATGGGCTAATGAGAGAGTTATACCTAGAAAAGGGGGAGCAATTGAGATATATACGTTGACAATGATGAATGCAAAGTTAGATGCATTGACTAAGTGAATGGACAAGATAGGACTGAATGTGATTTCTTCATTAGCATGTGAATTGTGTCATGGGTGACATTCTATTGTTGAATGTCAACTTAAGCAAAGTTCATATATGGAGAATTTGAATTATGTGAATAACTTTAATAAAAGGCAGTAATAGAATTCCATGTTTGGAAATACTTATAATCCAAGCTGGAGAAATCATCTAAATTTGTCATGGAGTAACAATAACAATCAATGGAGACCATAAGCACTACCAAGGTTTGGAGGTAAAAATGTGCAACAACATCAACAAAATAAAGTTTCATCATCTTCTATATTTTATTTGGAATGAAAAATGGAGAAATTTATAGAGTTGTTAACTGTAAAAATGAATCAGCAAAATGAAGCTATAAAAAGACTTGAGGGAAAATTGAACAATTTTATCAAGATACTCAGCTTATGTTTAGAAATCATTCATCTTCTATTCATAATCTAGAAGTTCAAGTAGGGCAATTGGAAAATTCATTATCAGTAAGTAATCAAGGGACTCTTCCTAGTAATACAAAGAAGAATCCTAAGGAGCATGTTAAAGCTATCACCTGGAGAAGTGGAACTGAATTACAATCACTAAAGTAAAAGAAAAACACACAAATAGAAGATGTTATAGAAAAAGAAGTAGAAGATGCTGAAGTTCAACCAGGAAAGGAAGCAGAGGAGGAAAAGCAAAAACAGAAAGTGGAAGTTAAACCATATAAACTACCTGCACCATTTCCACACAGGCTGAAAGAGCAAGAACATGATCAACGGTTTGCAAGATTTTTGGAGACGTTCAAAAAAATGCATATCAACATTCCATTTGTGGAAGCAATTGCACAAATGCCAAAATATGCAAAATTTTTAAAGGAACTCATTTCTAATAAGAAAAAGCTACAAGAATTTGAGACTATTACACTTAGTAAGGAGTGTAGTGCTATAATCTCAAATAAGCTACCACTTAAGAGGAAACATCCAGGAGTCTTACTATACCTTATTTTGTAAGTAATTTAGAATTTTAAAAAGCTCTTTATGATTCATGTGCTTCTATTAATTTAATGCCTTTGTTTGTTTATAGGAAACTTGGACTAGGTAAAGCAAAAGTAACAAACATATGTTTACAACTTGTAGACAGAACTATTAAAAAGCTTTATGGAATAGTGGAGGATGTACTAGTTAAAGCATGGAAATTTATCTTTCCAATTGATTTTGTGGTACTTGATTTTGAAGAAGATTAAGAGGTACCTTTAATATTAGGTATGCCTTTTATATATACTGCTAAAGCTATAATAGATGTTTATAAAGGAACTCTTGCATTATGAGTTGGTGAAGAAAGCAGTAAGTTCAATAGGTATCAAGGAATGAAACATCCTTCTGATTTTGATAATTGCATGAGAGTTAATATGATTAATGATTGTGTTGATGAAGTCCAATGATGGAGGTTGGAAAAATTATGTGAATTGGAAGATATTAAGAAGTGCTTGCATGTTAATTCTCATAAAGTTGTTAAATATTTTGAAAAAAATAATCATTTATTCATCATGCATTACCCAAAAATATTGAACCTGCACCACCTTTAATAGTTAAACCACCTAGTTTGAATTTAAAACCTTTACCTTCACATTTGATATATACATTTCTAGGTGAGAATGAAACAGTGCCAGTAATTATTTCATCAAAGCTTACTAAGGAACAAGAGGAATTATTAGTAGAGTTATCAAAGAAAAGGATAAAAGCTATAAAGTGGCAAATTTTGGATATTAAGGGAATTAGTCCATCATATTGCATGCATAAATATTAATGGAGGATAATCATAATACTACAATAGAGAGACAAAGAAGATTAAATCCTAATATGCAAGAAGTTGTTAAGAAAGAAATTCTTAAGATTTAAGCTTTTAGATGCAAGAATTATTTATCCTATTTCAGATAGTTCATAGGTTAGTCTTATATAATGTGTACCTAAAAAGGGAGGGATAACCATAGTAAAAAATGATGAGGGAGAATTAAGTCCTACGAGAGTAGTCAGTGGATAAATAGTGTGCATAAACTATAGAAAATAGCAATAGCTCCTGAAGATCACCATAAGACAACATTTACTTGTCCTTATGGAACTTTTGCCTATAAGAGAATGCCTTTTGGTTTATGTAATGCACCAGCTACATTTCAAAGATGCATGATGGTTATTTTTGCTAATTTGGTTGAAGAGATAATGGAAGTATTTATAGATGATTTTTCTGTTTATGGAAATTCTTTTAACCATTGTCTTTTGAATTTGGATAAAGTTCTTGAAAGGTGTGAGAACATAAATTTAGTTTTGAATTAGGAAAAATGTCATTTCATGGTAGAAGAAGGCATTGTATTAGGTTATAAAATTTCACGTGAAGGAATAGAGGTTGATAAATTGAAAATTAATATTATAAAAAAATTGTATTATCCAACTAACGTTAAAGGTATGAGAAGCTTTTTGGGACATGCAGGTTTTTACAGACACTTTATTAAAGACTTCTTAAAAATCTCAAAACCTCTATGTAAGTTACTTGAAAAAGATACACCATTCATATTTACTGATGAATGTAAAATTGCTTTTGACAAGTTAAAACAAGCATTAGTGTCGGTACAAATAGTAGTGGCACCAGATTGGAATTTACCTTTTGAATTGATGTGTGATGCTAGTGATTATGCTATAGGAGTTGTACTTGGGCAAAGAAAGGATAAGAAATTGCATGTTATTTATTATGCAAGTAGAACACTCATAGATGCTCAGCTAAACTATGTTACTATAGAAAAGGATATATTAATAGTAGTATTTGCATTTGATAAATTTAGATCATATCTCCTTAGGTTAGAAGCATTGGTTTACACAGATCACTTTGCATTGAAATATTTATTAGCAAAAAAAGACATCCCTTTGGTTCCTATACTCATAACCGCCATATAACTGGTCTCTTCCTCCTCTTCCTCATCCTCTTCATGCTACTCCTCTATGAACTCGGCCTAAGGGAACATATTCCTCTTCCTCAGAATTAAATGCATGCTCTTCATCGTGATTTTCATTATTGCCTTAGTTTTGTGGAGTCATTTCCCATTTTAGATTCTTCTCTAGGCTATTAAACTTCTCTATCAACACCATATCTAGTTGGGCAAACTGTTGCTCCGTAGACTTTATATTTAACTTCATTTCGACCTCCTCTTCTCCTTTTTGACTTTTTAATGTGTTTGACATAGTTCTTGCAATAAAAGTTAGTAAATAAAAATTTTCCTCACAAGCACTCCCTTATCTATTTTAATCAATGAGATGAGATACTGTCGTGTTTCACTTACTCTCTAAAAAATACTTCACTTTTCTCTTTAGCTGCTCCCTTTTCGGTTCTTCAAATGAACCAAATTGACCACACAAAGGAATTAACAAACTAAGTGATAGCTTCATAAGATGAAATTTTAAACGCTTAGTTGAGGCAAATGGAAAATTGTAAATTGAAATCAATACAATAACCAAAAATTAAGAAAACTTTCAAAAGAAGCAAATGACATACAAAGAAAATACTGGATTATAATGAAATATAAAACTGAACCTAATGCAATAAAGAACTATTTGGAAACAAATTCAAGGTTGAAATATCAAGAAACCCACTTTTTAATGGGATTATAGTGAAAAACAAATCAGGCCTGAAATTTTGAATTCTCTAAAATTAAGACTAAAAAAAAATAGAGTTTATAATTTTTTTTAAACCCTAAGAATAATTTGATGAACTCAATTAGATTTTTTTTATAATTAATAGAAATTCACTTTTTTATTCTTTCTTTTTCTTTTTTTATAATTCCTTTTTTTAATAATATATTTTTAATTTTTTAAATAGAGATTAGCAAAATAAAATTGATTCAAAGGAAACACAATCACTCCAATAATCACAAGCAATTAAAAGAAACAAACAAGATAGAATAATTAAAAAAACATAAAGGAAACAAATGGAGAAACAAGAACGGAAGAAAACAAAAGTGAATAGATAAAACAAATAATGAAACACGAAGTTTAAAAAAATGAACAAAAAAAACATAAATGGATATATAACCTCTTACTAGAGACAAAGCTCTGATTCCAAATGATAGAAGAACCCATAGGAACCACACTTCTGAACCCTTTGATTATATGGACCCACGAGCAATGAACATGTAACCCCAAAATCAATTTGAGAATGAACCCAAGGATCACTAAATAATAAGTCAAATGATTAAAATTAGAAAACTAAGGAAACTAAGTCCTTAAAACCCCAATCCATAAAAGATAACAATTAGGCATGGCTGTGTGTAATTCTAAGCATAAAAAGATAACAATCAGTCATGTCCATATCTGAGCCTTCATCCCTTAAAAATGATCAAATTAGCTTAAGATCTCAATATAAAAGTTGTATCTTTTTATCTTAGCTTTCCAACGCATTTTTAATCACTTCAATCCGAGTTTTTTAGTGAAAGTTATGGTTAAAATACTAAAGTATGCTACTAAGTGACACGCATCTCGTCAACTAGCATTATATAAACAAACTTAAGCTCCTCATTGTCTTGGACTTCAACACTTCTTAAATCTTAACAAATAGAATTCATAAAGCCTTGTACAACATCCTTGAAATTTCTAGCTCTTGATCTTGTAATTGGACCTTGAGGATAATGTAAAGCTTCCTTAGTTGAATTCTCTAATCCTCCACCATATTAGTCTTCTTGCACATCAAGTCCTTATTGGTTTGAATTATTCAATTATCTATTATATTGGTCTTTTTGCACATCATGTCCTTGTTGGTTTGTACCATTAACTTTTGTTAACAATCACTATCTTAGACATAATGGTACATATGGTTGACATGAGGCGACACAGTCATCCACATATGTTTAGTTAGAGTTTATTACAACTTACGTACTTGTGTTAGCCATGTATAGGTATATGGCATATGGTGGCTCTAGTCAGCTATATGTAAGGATGAGTTATCAGCTAAAAAGAAATTCAATACCTAGAGTGAACATGGATAAGATCCTATGCTATCTAAGTTATTCTCAATGAATAGGTACTTAGCAAGGTCAAACTTGACTTACCTGAAAAGAGTTCCGGTACTAGAAAAAGTTTCTAATAGAAGTCATGTTTTATTAAGAATTGAACTAAAGATGAGGTTATATGATTAAGATAATTAGAGTTTGACTTGACCATGACTCTAGACGATATCAGGATCTTATAATGAAGGGGCATTAAGTGCACGATAATTATGTTCTATGGTTCTTGTGAATCTACAAATAGCATTCATTTCCAATTAGGTAGTCGTGACATCTATGCTAAGGGTCACTCACGACTTATAAGAACTAAATGTGATTAATTGGAATTTTCATATTTACTTGGAAAGATTTTCTATAATATTAAAAGTTAATGTTATTTCCCATTGCCATTTGGACTTGAACCTAGTAAGTCACATACATAAGAGTTGCATCGATAATGATAATTATTAATTTAATTGTTAATTAAAGTGTTTAATTAATTAAGTAATTTATTGAAATGGATTTGTGCTTTTGTGGTGTCTAGCATATCTCGAAATATAATTCAAAGATTAGGAAAATTAAATATTAATTTAGACATAATTCAATATATGATATAAAGTTTAAGGGCCAAATTGATATTTGCCACTAATACTAGTTTGGATATGGCCCATATACATGTAGCTTGTATGGATGATGTATGAACTTGGATAATTATATGTGTTAGTGAGGTAGGTGGGCCTTATGTAAGTGTTAAATAGAGCCCATGAGTCTAATTAATGGATGTTGTAGAGATGGGCCTATTTAAGAGTTAAATGAGTTCAACTAGTTAAGCCCACTTTCTAATAGAGGTGCCACCTAAGCATATGACATCGTGGCCACCTAGACACATGCTTTCCATGCAATGTGATTGTAAGTTGGACACCATAGTAAGGTGTCATAAGCATGCACTATTGGTTAGTATCCAATCTTTACATGCATGAGATTACTTATTTTACATTCAAAGTGAAAAAGTAAGTAGTTAATCTCTACATGCATGAGATGGCTTATACTATACTCAAGCCTGAGTTAGTAGAGAATCTTTACATATACAAATTAATCTCTCACATATACACTTACTTAGTAGAAGTTCTTTACACACTTTTAAGAGGACCTACCACTTACGTTAGAGAGACATCTAAACACTAAGAGAGAAATAAGAGTGAGTGATCAAGAGTTGAGTCTTTTTCTTCTTCTTTCTTTCTAAGTGTTGTGAGTGTGTGAGTAAAATATAAGAGTTGTGTTTCATACTTTAACCCTAAATTATCATCCATTGTGCAAGAGTTTTACAAGTTCAAGGTTACATCCATTAGAGGTAACAAGTCCTATAACAATCAAGACAAAGAACGAGCTCTAGCAAGTTTTGAGGTCACCAAAAGAGGTGCTTGTGTAGAGATCCATTAAAGGCTTAGAGTCATTTTGGTGCTTCTCGTGTGTTTTAAGCTAAAGGCGTCACACTTAGAGAGCTAGAAGCTTGTAGATTCACATGAACTAAATTTTAAAGCTTATCAAGTGTGCTACTGACATTTGGAGTTTGTAAGAGTTGTTAAACTCTTAGATGTAGGTCTCTTAACTTGCTATGCATTTTTGGTTATTTGTGCCTTGTTAAATGTTGCCCACTTTGCATGCATTTTAGTTGTGTAAATTAATATAATGTGATCTTGGTTTGGTTGGGATTCTTACCTTCATGCATGGGTTGCATGGTAGGGAAAATTTTTAAAATTGACCCTACCTGAATTCATGTTCACACCACGCTTTCGCTCATAATCTAGTGCATGTAGTCAATCCCTTCAAATTTTTAGCCAGAGTATGTTATGACTTCCCTTTTTGTTGACTCGGGATTCATACTGGGAGGATCATATGTACATGACCTTGATTGGTGATGGCTGGGATAAATGCATGGTATTAGGAGTTGCCTTCAACTTTTCATTTGAGGAAATGATTGCCACACCTTTTAATTTTGCTGCCATTAATGACTTAGTCATTTGTTAGTGTGAATGTGCCTTTTAACATCCCTGTAAGCACCCAATTTCGGGATGACTAAAGTATGGATGCGACAGAGGACTCGATGATGAAAACATATTGTGAAATTAGATTTATTAGATCTGATTTATTGGTTTTGAACAAAATTGTAAATTATTTTTAAATTTTATTTATTTAATTTATCTTTTTAATGAATTTTCAAAAAATATAAAAAAAATTCAAAAGCAAAAAAAAAAGGGCCGAAGTTAGCTCAAACTTGGCCAAATGTTGTGAATTGCAAGGAAAATGGCCATCTTTTGCTTTTGCTTTTTCTTTGGCTATTTCAGACCGGAAATTGGTCGGAAATAGCCAATTTCCGGTTGGAAATAGGCCACTTCTGCTTTTTTTTTTATCTTTATTTTTTTTAATTAATTTGTTATTAGATTTTGATTAGGTTATTTTGATAAATATTTTGTTTTATTAGATAAATGTGTGGATAAAATTTATTTTTTTAGATAAATAATAAAAATAATTTATTTTATTTTATTTTTATCCTGTAATCAGATTAGGGTTACAGGGTTGTATCTATATACGTATTTTTTTTTTCACAGGGGGAGGCTAGGGTTGTTATTTTCTTTTCTCTCTATTTTTCTTATTCTTAGCCGTCAACCAAAAACATGCCTACTCTTCTTTAATTTTCACGTACTTTACTCTTCTTTAATTTTCACGTATTTTTTTCAAGTTTTAGCCGTGAATCAGATCCAAATAAATCAAAAATCACAGACCAACATAACAAAAGCCACAAGCTTTCATCAATGGTGATCATCTTCTGAGGGGAATCAATACTGCATCCATCAAATTGTCTCCTCTTCTACTCCTTTCTTTTTTATTTTATTTGATCTTATTTTTTTTATTTTTTTTTGTTTATGTTTCATGATGGTGAGAGCAACTTAAATGGAGGGGGTGGAGACAAGGCCAACCACGTAGATCCATGGAATTCCATGGATTAAATCCTGTATCAATTTTTCGTAGTTCCCTTTAGGTTTATTTATTTGTATTATTTTATTTTATCTAGGCTTTGGCTTTGTATTTTAATTTTCCAATAGTAGTTGTTGTAATAGCTCCATTAATGGGAATATAGTGGAATTTTAATTTTCTGCACTTTAAAAATTAATTAGTAAATTAGGTCCATTTGGTAAAATTCTAATTAAAATCAATAGTGGCTTTGGATTAATTTAGGTGATATGCAAATTAAATTAGGGTTAGAAATCCTTTTTTGTATGTTTGTGTGTTTATTTGGTTTATTTTATTGTTTGGGCTTCCTTTTATGCTTTATTTTATTTTGATTTGTTTTGGACCCCAAGCCCATGTGTAGATTTTAACTCACTAATAAAATAGGCTTTTAAAATTAAATTTAGGTTTAATTAACTTTAAAATTAATTTAGACCCATTAGGTTAATTTAGATTTTAAGCCCATTTTTTTAGTTAAATAAAATTAACTTAGACTTAGGTCAACCCATTAATAAAGCTTTCTTCATAATTTGTGGAGTTAGGATCATTTCATTTAATTAAAATTGATTAAAATTAAGCCCACTAATTCATTTCTTTTTCTTTTAAAATTTAGTAGACTTAGGCCTACTTGTAGAATTTAAAACAATAGATTTAAATTCACTAATATAATTGAAATATAGACGCACTTTTAGTTCCATTTCACTTGTAAATAAAAAATGTAGATTTAGCTAACTTAAAATTAAAATCAAATGTAGTTTGGATTTAGGGACGTTACGCCTTGAATTCATTTTTTATGTGCTTTTTCATGGATTGGTTGCCTTAGGGTTAGATGGATGTTCAATTAAGGTTCAATGAAATTACATGTAATTAGGAAATAAGATAGTAATTCATAAAATAATTCTAAATGAACACAAGACTAAAAGATGTTGGTATTTCATATCCAGAACTCCTGGTTATGGTGCTAGCTTGTATTGGAGAATCGAGTTACCACCACCTTCGATTTGTCCCAGTTATTACCCTGGGTGGCGACTCCTTATCTCCACACTATGCCTTTGTGATATAGTAGTGTGTTCCCTAGAGCCTTGAGCTCAAACAATGTCGCGGTTGCAATAAACTTGGGCGCACGCTAAACCCCGCTGTCTATAATGGTGACTCCACTGGGGATAAGAGATATTGATTCTACTTGTGTTCTTTAGAATTATTTTATTAATTATTATTTTATTCTTGCATTCATTTTTGCATGTCCCTATTAGCCGATGGCGTTGGTTTATGGTCCCTTGATTCCACTAGCTTCCTGGGATTGTAAATTGGCTAACCATCACTCTTAGCCTTAACTCATTCAAGAGAGATTACCGGGCTCATCTAACTAGAATCTGTAACCCAAGTCCTAAAGGGGGGTAGTCTTCTCTCGAGTTGGTAAAGGATGTCGGGCCCCTCTGACCTTGGCCTATAACTCAAGTCTTAAAGGAGGGCATCTTGTTAAGGGAACCTTGACCTTTTCACCGGACTCAGCTCATGTAGTGGCCTAGCAACATCCCCTAGGATTTACCCAACTTGCTTGTGTATGTTGCCATAAGGTATTTCTATCTATAAAGGCCCAAGCCCATACTTTAGAAGCTCATTTGGGCTAATAAAGATTGGGCTACACTTTTATACCTAGAAATACTATTTCTATGTTTTACTGCTTTGAGAGATTTGGCATGCTCGTTGGTTCTTGATATTCCCTGTTGATACTGAGGCCCAGACCAAAAATCCTAAGACAAGAGACTCGCCATTGAACATATGTGTGGGAGGAATAAGGTTGGAAGGATGTATGTTGCACACTTGATTTGATACTTGTATACTTGACTTGTTATTTGCTACTTGTTGCATAGCACGTGCATCATGCATAATACTAACCCTTTGTTTTTCAGCCATCATAGATTCATCCGGGTCTTCCTGTGTTTGGGAACGAAAAGGTGGCAGATTGGTGAGGACTGACTTAAGCCTAAAGTCTATAGCCAAAGAGATCCTTCGCAGTTTGGAAAAGAGCCCGATCAACCCACTTTACTTGGAAGCTACACCAACACTAATCACATAGACAAAAGAGATAGAACAAGGAAATTGGACCCTAGAGGACATCAAAGGAGCATTGATGGATGACATGAGAGCAATGATGCAAGATGAACTAAGACAAGCCCTGGCTGGATTAATGCCACTTGCTGCTGCACCTACACTAGCAGATGTCGCACATCCTGTTGCTGCTAATCCACCTATTATAGATGCACCACTTGACAATGCTGGTAGGCAACCAATAAATGCTGCTAGGAATGCACCAAATGCTGAAGTAAAATTGGAGGATGTTGAGAGCTACATGATTGAGAAAGCAAAGAGGGAATCGCTTGAGCAAGTTCAAGAACTAGAATCCAAGCAGATGAAAGCACTGACTCAGAAGATGTCCAAGATGGAAGAATTGATGAGAGGACAGGGTATAGGATACTCGTTTTATTTTGATGATATGATTCAAGTTGAGGAAGATAAGTTGCCTGATAAGTTCAAGATGCCACAGCTACAGAAGTTTGATGGTACTAGAGACACAAGAATCCACCTTAGTCAATATACAACTACTATGAGCACCACAAAGGCTCCTCTGTCTATAGTTATCAAGTGTTTGTACTATCCTTAGAGGGATGACTGTTAGAGAAGTCTATCCAAGCTTACTGGAGAGAATTGTGTACTACTTTTTTGAAACAATATGATCATAATACCAGGCTTGAGGTGTCTATCAAGGATTTGGAATTAACTAAGTAGAAGCCCAATGAATCTTTTTCTAATTTCCTGACTAGATTAATGAAGGCGAGATTAATGAAAAACAAGCTAGCTGAGAAGGATCAGGTTAGGATGATTGTTTGAAATGTATCACCTAATTTAGTTGAGAGGTTGCAAATGATGAACCCTAAAACATTTGTAGACCTTTATGATGATGGGTTACAAGCTGAGGAGATTGAAGGTTAGAAAAAGAAAACTGCTAAAAACACTAGGATAAGAAACTACCCAACTTAGGGCATGCACCAAGGAAATACTAGTCAAGCTATGGAAGTGCATGTTGTCCAATAACCGAGGAGATTCTCAAACTTTAACCAACCTTTATCAAAGGTCCTAGAGCATCTAATGCAAAAGGGCTTACTTCAACCTTTACATAATCCAAACCCACCAAATCCAAACACCCCAAGCTATAACCCTAACAGTTACTGCAAATTTCATAAAGGCGTTGGCCACTCCATAGATAATTGTACCTGCCTCAAACATAAAATCCAAAACCTTATAGACTCTGGAAAAATCACAGACCTTAGGAAATCAATTCCAAACTCGAACACCAAAAATAATCCTTTCCCAAACTACCAAAATGTTCCACCCCCAAGCACTATGATGATTAATTCAGAAGTTAGTGAGGAAGAAGTACTAAGCTCCTTTGAGGACCTAGACCTTAAAACCCATGAGAATACTCCTGATGCCCCCAAACAATCCCAGAGATGAGTTGAAGATTTATTGGGCCAACCTTCTAGCAAATTTGATTATAAAGTATTTTACTCCAAACCACCTTCTTATGATATCCCTATTGAATCAATCACACCTGGAGGATGGGGTGATGAATTTGGAGATGACAGTGAGACAATAAGTGAAAATAGTGAGAAATCTGAGGCTCCAAAGCAGCCATAACAAGGAGTTGAAGATTTGTTAGGACAGCTCTCAAGCAAGTTTAACTACAAAAATATTTTACACTAAGCCATCTTCTAGTGACATACCCTTGAAACAATAGTGCCTACTGGATGGGGAGATGAATTTGAAAAGGAGGACAAGGAAGGCTATAATGTGCGGATTAATAATGCAGAAGTGAACCATGGTTGCCGAGAATAGTTTCTACATCAGCCACCTAAAGGACAACCACCTTAAAACTTAGCATCCCTAGCATTTAGAATAGAAAATAAATTCCTTGTGTTTTCTTTTAATAACATTTTAGTTTCTTTAGGAATTTTACTTTATTGATCGATGATATGAATTCTGATTTTGCTTACTTATGTGGTGTGCATCCTGATGATACTGCACATTATGATATTGATTAAATATGCATGTTTGATATAAATTCAATTTCAACTAGATTCATTTAGCATGGGTACAAATGAAAATTCAAAGAACATTCATATACCACATGGTATAACTTTGAAGGAGAGAGAAAATTTGAGAGATTGTGAAAAGAGAAAAATAAAGGAAAAAAAAAGAAAGATTAAAAATGAGAGAAAAATATTATGTGAGAAAATTTCAGAAAGCCTAACTAATAACAAGAGTTGTATCATGTGATGTAATGAATGTTCTCATTTTTGCCCAAATGAATGAATAAAGTTGAATTTGAGTTTATTGTTCAAATATTGCATATTCTTCTTTATCATATTGCATAAGTATCTGAATGGAAACACAAAACATAATGAAAGCTAAAAAATTAGAGCTATGAGATCATTATTTTAGTTTTATTTTCTCTTTTTGTAGCCCCGTTGTGATTTTGATTGTAAAATTAAGTGTCTTTTTGTATCTAGAGAATTTAGGTGGCAACCCATACCTTGTAGTTATCCTCAATCATGACGGCAACATCAAGCCTCATATTCTGCTTAAGAATTCTTCAAAGCTATAAATTCCACTTTGTCCAGCCAATATTGAGAGCAAGACTAATGACAGGCATGAAGAAAAACTATCAAACACCGGGGGCAAAACAGTGAGTCTACACTCAAAGACTAAAGATGAACATTGAAATATATGAGTCAGGAGAAGAGTTCTGGGGGCAAAAAGAAAAAAGTGAACTACAAGCAACAGACAATAGTTCATCCATATAGCAATCATCAGGTTAAGGACTTTATCATCCAGTTGGTCAAAGGAACTATATCAGAAGCTTTAGCATCAGACGTACCAACCTTGAAGCATTCAAGGCTCAAATCTGCAAGTTGTTGATAAAGCATCTTGTTCTCACACTCCGAGCTGTTAGGACCATACATATCATACATAGCATGCATACACTTGCATACATCTATTGTGAAGTACTTGCTTTCCATGGTAAAAGATTTTTGAGATAAGTCAAGGTTACACAAATACTCTACTACTAATATTCAAAATTAGTGTTGTAAAGTACAAGAAAGTAGTCAAAGTTTGGAGATGTGAAAATAGGAAGGGCGATACTATCAAGATGAACCATACGCTCAATAGGCCTATCTAATAGGGAGATATCATTGATGATAGTACTCGCAGAAGTCTCATCCTAAGCAATCTCAAGAGGAATACACTTCCAAAGATGCACCTGAATGCATTTTTGATAGCCATAAGACTACTTCAGCAGAGATAAAACATCAAATTCAGCCTCTCTTAACTCCTAATCTAAAGGTCTAACACACCAGTAATGCAGCTAATAGCCTTAAAAAGGAAAAAATGCACTCAAATCTTGATATGAATGCACTCTAAAATTTCTCTAATCATGAAATAAGACCTCTAAATCTTAAAGCCTCTTTTGCAGGGGATGTCAAGAAGAGGAATGAAGCTTTTTTTATCATAGCATCAGCGAGGGTGATAGAAAGACAAACTCAGTTCTATGCCATGACTTTAAAGGCGAAGTATCAAAACCCTTCTGATCAGAGACATCATCACAATCAAAAGGGAAGAGTGCGAAAAATAATGTTGCATTCTCCAAAAATTTCTTTATCTACAAACAGATCAGACTAACTTATGGTATTTTGTGTAGGAAAAAATAACAAGGAAAAAAGAAGGAAAAGAACTAGCATGAAAGTAAGAACAGTCAAGAAGGCAAACGCCAATCGCTCATCAAAATATGATAAACGTCTTGACAAATGCTCAAGGAAAGTAACAAAACTCTATCCCTTTAGTTATACAATAAAGTGCTTCCGCAATTAAAAAACTCAAAGTAAATTCATCCATTTCATGAGATCACGTGCGAAAACTTATCTCATAAACTTTTGATCTTAAGGACTCTTGTTTATTAGCCTCACAGAGTTTAGATGTCTAGTTGATACCTCTGTGCTGAGAGTTTATAAACTCTAATCAATCTAATGCTCGCTTTGCACCTGAACGAAGGGAAAATATGCAAAAACAAAATCTATGGATTTACAGTATAAATTTCTTGAATTTCAGAGTATCATTTCAGTCTTTCTGCATAATAAATGTGCATCCAATCTACTCCAATGCTCAAATTGAGTAAGAGTATAAAATCCCTTGACGGTATCCACGCTGAGTAATACAAGAAAGGCGAAGGAATACTAAAAGGAGAATTGAAATAAGAGCAAGCATTTCTAATTCACTCCAATGCTCAGAAATGAGTAAGAGTATCAACGTGAATCTTCTAGTGGTATCCATGCTGAGTAATACGAGAAAGGCGGGGGAATACTAAAAGAGGACCACGTTAAAAGCTGCTCTATTTACTCCAATGCTCTTTAAGAGTATAAGTATCCAAAGGAACGGTATCCATGTTGAGTAATACTAAAAAGGTGGGGGAATACTCAGATAAGGAAGAAAGCACATCAATAACTCAAAGACTATTTTAATCCTCAAAATTCTATCTATTTATGCTCAATTTCTATAAGTTTTGTTTAGCAAATTTTCTCTGAATTTAGGTGTGAAAGTTAGCTCTTCATTTGGTAAATAAACACTCTCAGCATAGGGTGGTTAATGATACCTTTAACTTTGCGAATGGCAAATAAATGATAGTCATGAAAATCAAAAATTAGTGGGATATGTTGAATGCACATTATCTTGTGATAAATGATTAATTTTCTTAATTTAATGCACTTTTGTACAATTGTCATGCTAAAACTGACTTTAACAAGTTTTTAAATGCATAAGAAAATACACTCAGTATGTGTCATCAACACCGACATTATCAAGTTAAATCAAAGTCATCGAACAATGAAGGCAGCTGATCAAAGTCAATCATCAGGGAAATTCAAAGCAATCAGTTAGTGTCAACATAGAATTCCAGCCAATGTGAAATTTAAAAGGTGATGTCTGCATTTTTCACACACTGCATTCGCTTAGTTATATTCTACGTGGTAGCTATAACTCTAATTCACTCAGTTATATGCTACGTGGTAGCTATAACTCTGATTCACTCAGTTATATGTTACATGGTAGCTATAACACGAATTTGAAGTTCATTTCATTATATGCTACATAGTAGTTGTAACAACATTTTGAATTCACTTTAGCGAGACACTACACAGTAGTTATAGCACAAGTTGTCAGACGCTCCACAGGACTTATAACACCTTTCACACACTCTTTTGCTAGATGTTCAATAGGAACTACAACACATTTTCAAATCATACATTCACTAGACGTTCCACAGGAACTATAGTGCAATTGGCTAGACATCCCATAGGGAATATAGCTAATTTCAAATCAACACTATATGTTCGAGTGTGGTGTATTTTCAATTCAACATTATATGTCCGAGTGTAGTGTATTTTCAATTCAACATTATACGACTGAGTATAGTGTCTTGTCAAATCAACACTATACTACCGAGTATAGTGTACTTTCCAAGTCAACACTATACGTCTGAGTATAGTGTATTTTCAAATCAATACTATACGACCGAGTATAGTGTATTTTAAAATCAATACTATGCGTCCGAGTATAGTGTATTTCCAATCAACATTATACGTCCGAGTGTAGTGTATTTCCAATCAACACTATACGTCCAAGTATAGTGTATTTCCAATCAACACTATACGTTTGAGTATAGTGTATTTCCAATCGACACTCTGCATCCGAGTATAGTGTATTTTTAAGTCAACACTATACGACAAAGTATAGTGTATTTAAACACTATACATCTGAGTATAGTGTATTTTCAATCAACACTATACGTTCGAATATAGTGTATCTTTAAATTAACACTATACAACCGAGTATAGTGTACTTTCCAAATCAACACTATACGACTGAGTGTAGTGTATTTTCCAATCAACATTATACGTTCAAGTGTAGTGTATTTTCAAATCAACATTATGCGTCCGAGCGTAGTGTATTTTCAAATCAACACTATACATCCGAGTATAGTGTATTTCCAATCAACACTATACGTCCGAGTGTAGTGTATTTCCAATCAATACTATACGTCCGAGTGTAGTGTGTTTTCAAATCAACACTATACGTCCGAGTATAGTGTATTTCCAATCAATACTTTACGTCCGAGTATAGTGTATCTTCAAATCAAAATTCGCAAGTAGTTATCGAATGCAACATCTAAAGTGAGCAACGAAAGGGTTGCAGCTAAACGTGAACAGTTATGGATTGCAACATCTAAAGTGAGCAACGAAGGGGTTGCAGCTAAACGCGAGCAGTTATGGACTGTAGCATCAAAGGTGAGCAACAAAAGGGTTACAGTTAAACATGAGCAGTTACTGACTGCGGCATCAAAAGTGAGCAACAAAGGGGTTGCAGCTAAACGCGAGCAGTTATGGACTGCAGCATCCAGTGAGCAACGAAGGGGTTGCAGCTAATCGCGAGCAGTTATGGACTGCAGCATCAAAGGTAGAAAACTTGCCAGTAATTATAGATGGCAGCAACACAAAGCTTACATCATGGGACAATGAAAACAACGTTGCACGATTCAGTGTTATAGGCAAATGCTCTGTATCACGTCAGGTAAGTATCCAAACTTCTTACCCTTGAAATTGTGTGCTTATTTGCTTTGTTGTAATTCGTCAAGCAAACAGCGGTAAAGGGGGGCAACTGTAAGCACCAAATTTCGGGATGACTAGAGTATGGATGCGACAGAGGACTCGATGATGAAAATAGACTATGAAACTAGATTTATTAGATCTGATTTATTGGTTTTGAACTAAATTGTAAATTATTTTTAAGATTTATTTTAAATTTTATTTATTTTATTTATCTTTTTAATGAATTTTTAAAAAATATAAAAAAAATTTCAAAAAAAAATTCAAAAGCAAAAAAAAGGGCCGAAGTTGGCCCAAATGACCAACTTCGGCCAAATGTTGTGAATTGCAAGGGAAATGGCCATCTTTTGCTTTTGTTTTTGCTTTGGCTATTTCCGACCAGAAATAGCGAATTTTCGGTCGGAAATGGGCCACTTCCGCTTTTTTTTTTAAAAAAATTTATTTATCTTTATTTTTTAATTAATTTGCTATTAGATTTTTATTAGATTATTTTGATAAATACTTTTGTTTTATTAGATAAATATGTGGATAAAATTTATTTTTTTAGATAAATAATAAAAATAATTTATTTTATTTATTTTTATCTTGTAATCAGATTAAGGTTACAGGGTTGTATCTATATACGTATTTTTCTTTTCCTAGGGAGGAGGCTAGGGTTTTTATTTTCTTTTCTCTCTATTTTTCTGATTCTTAGCCGTCAACCAAAAACACACCCACTCTTTTTTAATTTTCACGTACTTTACTCTTCTTTAATTTTCATGTACTTTTTTTAAAGTTTTAGCCATGAATCATATCCAAATAAATAAAAAATCACATACCAATATAACAAAAGTTACAGGCTTTCATCAATAGTGATCACCTCCTGAGGGGAATCAATACTGCATCCATTAAATTATCTCCTCTTCTACTCCTTTCTTTTTTATTTGGTTTATTTTATTTTTATTTTTATTTGATCTTATTTTTTTATTTTTTTATTTTTTGTTTGTTTATGTTTCATGATGGTGAGAGCAACTTAAATGGAGGGGGTGGAGACAAGGCCAACCATGAAGATCCATGGAATTCCATGGATTAAATCATGTATCAATTTTGCGTAGTTCCTTTTAGGTTTATTTATTTGTATTATTTTATTTTATCTAGACTTTGGGTTTGTATTTTAATTTTCCAATAGTAGTTGTTGTAATAGCCCCCATTAGTGGGAATATAGTGGAATTTTAATTTTCTGCACTTTAAAAATCAATTAGTAAATTAGGTACATTTGGTAAAACCCTAATTAAAATCAATGGTGGCTTTAGATTAATTTAGGTGGTATGCAAATTAAATTAGGGTTAGAAATCCTTGTTTGTATGTTTGTATGTTTATTTAGTTTGTTTTATTGATTGGGCTTCCTTTTATGCTTTATTTTATTTCGTTCATTTTGCGCCCCAAGCCCACGTGTAGGTTTTAACTCACTAATAAAATAGGCTTTTAAAATTAAATTTAGGTTTAATTAACTTTAAAATTAATTTAGACCCATTAGGTTAATTTAATTTTATGCCCATTTTTTTAGTTAAATAAAATTAACTTAGATTTAGCTCAGCCCATTAATAAAGCCTTCTTCATAATTTGTGGACTTAAGATAATTTCATTTAATTAAAATTGATTAGAATTAAGCACACTAATTCATTTTTTTTCTTTTAAAATTTAATAAACTTAGGCCTATTTGTAGAATTTAAAATAATAGATTTAAGTTCACTAATATAATTAAAATATAGGCCCACTTTTAGTTCCGTTTCACTTGTAAATAAAAAATGTAGATTTAGCTAACTTAAAATTAAAATCAATTGTAGTTTGGATTTAAAGACGTTACGCCTTGAATGCATTTTTTATGTGTTTTTTCATGGATTGGTTGCCTTAGGGTTATATGGATGTTCAATTAGGGTTTAATGAAATTGAATGTGATTAAGGAATGAGATAGTAATTCATAAAATAATTCTAAATGAACATAAGACTAAAAGAAGTTGGTATTCCATATCTAGAACTCCTGGTTGTGGTGCTAGCTTGTATTAGAGAATCGAGTTACCACCACCTTCGATTTGTCCCAGTTATTACCCTGGGTGGCGACTCCTCATCTCCGCGCTATATCTTTGTGATATAGTAGTGTGTTCCCTAGAGCCCTGAGCTCAAACAGTGTCGCGATTGCAATAAACTTGGGCGCGCACTAAACCCCGCTGTCTACAATCCCATTAGACCCATAAGGACTAGCATTAAGGTTGTCCTGACATCAACTTGATCGGTGTTGTTACCACTCATTTGGACGTTACCCCAAGGGACCATTCACATGCATTGATGGCATCCATTTGCAGTCTTTATCTTGATAAAGGTACCTCGGGATGTTATTTAACATCTTCATTGGTGTGACTTTGACTTTCTCAACTATCCTATTCAATTATCCTTTGAATGCTCGAGTTCGTGACCTCTTTATTTGTTGCTAGAGCGAGGTTAAAACATTTTAAGATCTAGGATTACTTATTGAGATATGACAGAGAGTAAGAATTTAAGTAAAGGTACAAGAATGGTTTAATGGATGAATGATATAGGTCTTTGGGTGTAAACCTCATGCTGAATATGTGGTTAGTTTACCCTTGCACGTGCTTGGGTAATAGCAGACAATTTTCTAGTTGGTTTTTTTACTTAGGTGAGTTTAGAGAATTCAAAAGATTCTGGTGAGGTATTTTTATAGTTTTTGGGCTAACATGATAGGGCCATTGGGTAAAATCTATTTCTTTTGGACCAATTTTGTTTTTGATTTTAGGTTTATAGATTTTATTCTTTGCTTGGGGAGTGTGTCAGAGCCATAGCTGGAGTTAGTCTTTTTGAGCTAAGGGATTTTCTTATGAGAGATGACCAATGCATATTGGAGAAGTTAGAGCTTTTAGAAATGTCTTTCTCTAAAATTCTCCAGCATGTTTAATTTAACTGTAGCTTTTTTGCATATTGCCATTCCATTCTAGAATGTCCAAAAGCACTTGTTAGTTCCCTCTTCAGATTATGTAAATGCATGTATGCATGTAATGCCAATTGCATCCCATTATTGGGCTTTGTATGCAAATTCCAATATGTATGATGTGTTGGTAATGGAGAGAGGGTAATTATTTAGCTTTTCTTAAGTATGTTTATGGATGCATGTATGCATGTAATGGGGATCTATGCTACATGATAAGACTCATGTGCAAGTACATGTATATAAAGAATGTTGAATATCATGATATTTAATAAGGAGGGTCACTTACTTTTGCTTAATGAATAGAATGCTAATGATTATAGTATATAATAAATGGGAAAGTTATCCTTTAGTGGTTGTGAAGATCATTTTTCAAAACCCTAAAGGCCAATGATGAAAGTAGAAATATATCTCATGAACAGATGAGATTCATCAAGAATGATGGTTGAAAAGCAAGTTTACAACCATTTGAAGCACTAAAACCCTACCCAAGTACCAAATTAAACCTTTTTGAAACCAAACCTAACCCTAAAAAGAGATTTTGATTATTAAGAGAGAGAAAGTCTGTGTTGAGTTTTATTTGTTGAGTCAATTAGTACAGTCTTGAATAATACTATTTTTGTATATGTATTGTCTATTTTTCAGACTGGTTTTCAATTTGAAAGCCCTAGAATAAAGTCAAACTTTAGTCAACAGACCTTTCCAAAGGTCAAATCGAACACCTAGAGTTGAATTTTAGTTTGAAACTATCTTTTAAAATTATAGTGTGTTGGTGTGGAAAATTTGAGAAAAAGTCAAAATTTTGACAGCCGGTAGTCAAACCAGGTCCTACGCGTGTATTAAAATAATGCATAATTACCTCAGACTAGTGACCAAAAAAAGAATATTTTATTTAAGAATAATCTTGGACAAGTGTTAAATTACGATTAGTACAAGCATATACTTTTGTTTTTTAGTTTGAAATAATACCCCTTTTAGTTGTAATTTAATTACAACTATGCTACCAAGCATTTGTCTATAAATAAAAGGTTTAAAGAAGCATTTTAGGAGTAGAGCCAATGACAAGAGAGAGAAAATTCCTGCAGCAAGTTAGTGAAAGAAAAATAGAAAAATAGCCAAAACTTTGCCAAAATAAACACTCTCCTCATCTACCCTCCTTCTCTCACTTTTTTCTAATCAATTTTTACCAAAATTCTAGCCCAAAAACTATCCAAAACACACTTCAATCGCTTTAAAATCCTAAAACAAAAATAAAATGAAAAATAAACCCACATCAACTGAAAATTAACCTAAACTCAACCAAGTGCTCACTTGTCCCTATTTGCTTTCAATCTCAATTTCTTCAGTTCAATCCTTGTTTTTTATGAGTTTAATCTCATATTCTGAGGCTAAACACTTTATAAAACTCATTTCTTTTCATCTTGGGCTTGAATTCTTGGGTTTGGGGCTTTATTTTTCATTTGTATTATAAGAAAAAGTAAATTTTCATTCATGCACTGAAGGGGATCGTCGAAAATTGCTTTATGAAAAGCCAGCTAGCTATTTAACTTGCAATTCTAGCCATCCATCATGAATGCCAACTAGACAAGTGGCAAATCCGACCATCCATGTCTGAGCCTCCAAATCATGCTCCCCTAGGGGAAGTTTCTATTAGTTTATTTACATGGGTTGAGTCAAAGGTGAAAAGCTAAATGTTCCTTTAGTGAGAATGCCCCCCATGACTAGGGTTATGAACTCCAGTCAGTGAGTCTTGATACAAACTAAGAAAACAACAATCATGTTGATAAGCATGATAATCTACTTAAGGATGATGGTCTAAAGACTAGAACACACATGAACAAGTTCAAGGATACTTTAGGAGTGTTCGTAAAGTAAGAGATGAAGCTTAAGTTGATGAATCAAAGCACAAGTGCAAATGGAGCTCAATTGAGTGAATTTGGAGAAACTTTAATATAAGGGCAAAATCATCATTTTTACACTTTATGACATATTTTGAGCCTCAAAATGAAGAATTCATGATAAACTCTTTAATTGGAGCAATTTGCATAAAGTGCAATTTTTAGTAAATAAAACCCTAGATTTGATGGAGAGTGGTTGTTACTCATATTTAAAGACCTGGTAAAAATTTGCTCAGTTGTTATGAGTTATCAATTTGACTTTCCAAGGTTCAGTTGTCATTAGTTGTCAATTTGACTTTTCAAAGCTCATTTGTCATGAGTTGTCATTAATTGTCATATTTTTGAAGGAATCCTTTTTAGTTAAAGATTTTCCTTTATCGGATTCATTTAAGGATTAGGATGTTTACATGCCTATATAAAGGCTATAGCATTATAGTACAAATTTTAACATATTATTATCAATTAAATTCAAATTCTTATGAGGTTAAAGTCCTTTTCTTTTGTTCTTAAAAGAACTTCAGTGAATTTATCAAGTGAAGGCTTGGTGCATTCAAACCTAGTTTAATTTAGACTTCAAATTGACTTAGTTAATCTTAGATGTGTAATAAACAACTTTTAATTCTTTATAATTAAGGTTCTTATATATAGGTTATTTAAGGGTCTTGTTGGGGATTAGAGTTTTCTTTTGCTTGATTTATAAATGATCCTTAGCAAGGTTATCAAGATTGAATATGGGTTTGGCACAAGTTAACCATGTTCATATCATTTGGTATAAGAACTTTGGCTCATTAATCAAGTACGTATCTTTATTATTCTCTATTGTTTTCATTACTATTAAAAAAATTCATTGAAATTCATTGATTCTTATTTCTTTCATTCATGTGTCTTGTTTGATATTAATTCATTTTCTTTGTGATCATAGTGATCAAATTCATTTGTCTTTGTTGTCTTGAGTCAATTTCGCTATTTTCTTCATATTCTAATTTATTTCTAGTCTTTAAACATTAAAAAAATCAAATTTGTTTCTACACTTGTTATTTTGCATTTTAAGAGTCTTGTTTGTTGCAAATACATATCAATTTGAGCTTGTTCCTAATTTGGCCATTTTAGCATCTGCTAGATAAAAAAATAGAAAGAAAAAGAAAAAAAAAATTAGAATTGTGATAAAAAGTTGAATTCAATTCGGCTTGAAACCATCCCAATTTGCTTCCTTAATTCTAAATTCAATACCTTTGTCTTATTTTAATTATGAATATTCTACTCTTTTTCTTAAGTTATGCTTTGGGTAGTTTAAACACTTACTCCAAATTTTCTTGTTTTTGTCTTGTTTGGATATTCTCTTTGTTTGTTGCGTTTTATAGTCAAATTTGAGTTTAATTTCGCTTTGTTTGTTTTTTATTAAGCTTAATTTGATAATTAGTAACTTTAGTTCCATAAGAACTATAAGAAAAGAATTTTGATAGGTAAAAGGCGAGAGGTGATCTTATAAAAGGGTAAAAGCCTAAATGAATGAAACACGAGCATTGAGTGACATTCTTTGAGTGCAAACACATGAGGGAATGTTACTTGCGAGGTTTTTTTCTTTATTTATAACATGTCAAGTTCAAAAGAGGCTAAAAAGATCCCTTACATCGCAAAAGATGAAGACCATCATGTGAAAGAGATTTGTGCCAAATCATTACTATAGAGATTTGCTCAATCGACTTCAAAGTCTTAGACAAGGTTTAAAGAGTATTGAAGAGTACTACTAAGACATGGAGATAATTTTGATTCATGCTAAAATTAATGAAGAATGTGAACAGACCATGGCACATTTCTTAAATGGGCTAAATAAGAAGATTGCTCATGTAGTGGAATTACATCCATATGTAGAGCTAGAAGACATGTACCATATGATACTCAAAGTGGAGCAACGGCTAAAGGGGAGAATTTCTAAGTCTCATGTGACTACAATAATATCAAATTAGAAGTCAAAGTGGAAAGAGAGTGACAAAAGTACTTCTAAGCCCAAATTTAACAAATGAGGCAAGGATGGAGGGAGTTCAAATCAAGCCAAAAGACCTAAACTCAAAACAAGCTCCATTAAATGTTTTAAATGTAAG
Organism: Mallotus repandus; assembly: GCA_949671775.1. Taxonomy (NCBI): domain Eukaryota; kingdom Viridiplantae; phylum Streptophyta; class Magnoliopsida; order Malpighiales; family Euphorbiaceae; genus Mallotus; species Mallotus repandus. The sequence continues at coordinate 14,627 of CATIWM010010892.1, read as the reverse complement.
GGAAGAGGACACATGCAATGTGATTATCCAAATAAAAAGGCCATGATCCTTGTTAATGGAGAGTATGATAGTGAGGAAAAAGAGGAGGATAATGAGATGCCCGCACTTGAAGATGCAAGCGATGTTGAAGAAGACCTTAAGAAGGTTGACTATAAAGATTTTCTAGTTGCAAGGTGAACATTGAGTACACAAACCAAGGTAGAAGAGGATGAGCAATGTGACAACATCTTTCATTTAAGATGTAGAGTTAAAGGAAAGGTATGTTGTTTGATCATTAATGGAGGTAGTTGTACAAATGTAGCTAGCACTTTTTGTTAGTTGAAAAACATAATTTACCAACTTTGAAACATCCTAGACCATATAATTTACAATGGTTGAATGATAGTGGGGAGGTTAAGGTTACTAAACAAGTACTTATTTTATTTTCTATGGGGAAGTATGTTGATGAGGTCCTTTGTGATGTTATGCCCATGCAAATTGGTCATATTCTTTTAGGGCGTCCATGGTAATTTGATGGAAGGGTTACCCATGATGGTTTTACAAACAAATACTCTTTTGTTATGGATGGTAAAAATATTGTACTTTCACCTTTATCACATAAAGAAGTCTATGAAGATCAAAAGATAATGAGAGAGAGAACTTGTGCATGAGAGAGAAAAAGAAAATAATGCATAACAAAAGAAGAGTTATGAGAAAACAAATGAGGGGTGTGAGCAAAGAGTGGCAAAAACAGCTAAGAGTGGATGAGCAAAAGAAACGAGAGGTGTGTGCAAAAGGAGAGATAGAGAGAATAAAGAAAGAGAGGCAAATGACCTTTTATGCAAAAGATAGTGATGTGAAGAGGGCATATTTTTCTAAAACACCAATGATTGTGCTTATGTACACAGAGGCATATTTTACTACTAATGAACTTGATATTTCTTTGCCTAGTGTTTTTGTGTCTCTTTTAAAGGAATTTGCAATTTTATTTCCCGAGGAAGTGCCAAAGGGGTTACCACCCTTAAGAGGAATTAAGCATCAAATAGATTTCATCCCTAGTTCCCAAACTCCAATCAAGCCACCATATCGATGTAATCCCGAGGAGACAAAGGAGTTACAAAGATAAGTGGAGGAGCTAATGGATAAAGGGCTTATTAGAGAAAGCATGAGCCCATGTGTTGTACCCGTTTTATTGGTACCAAAGAAAGATGATTCATGGCATATGTGTGTTGATTATAGAGTTGTCAACAAAATAACAGTTAAGTATAACCATCCCATTCCTCGTTTAGACAACATGCTTGATGAATTGCATGGTGCATGCATTTTCTCTAAAATTGATCTTAAAAGTGGTTACCATCAAATTAGGATGAGAGAAGGGGATGAATGGAAAACTACTTTTTAAAAAAAATATAAGTTATATGAATGGTTAGTTATGCCTTTTGGGTTAACTAATGCACCTAGTACTTTCATGAGATTAATGAACCATGTTTTGCGTGCAATTTTAGGGAAGTTTGTAATTGTTTATTTTGATAATATACTTATTTATAATAAGTCATTAGATGAACATCTTGAGCATGTACATTTAGTTTTTGATGTTTTACGCAAAGAAAGGTTGTATGCTAACCTTAAGAAATGTTCTTTTTACATGCGTAAACTTATTTTCCTAGGGTTTGTGGTGAGTGCACAAGGCATTGAAGTGGATGATGAGAAGGTTAAGGTGATCAAAGAATGGCCTACACCTAAGTCTGTTAGAGAAGTTCGTTCGTTCCATGGTTTGGCAAGCTTTTATAGAAGATTTATTCGAGACTTTAGCACAATTGCTGCACCATTAACTAAAGCAATAAAAAAGAATGTGGGATTTAAATGGGGAGATGCGCAATAGAAAGCGTTTAACATGCTTAAGGATAAGTTGATTTCAGTACCTTTACTTCCTTTACCCAACTTTTCTAATACTTTTGAAATTGAATATGATGCCTCAGGTTTGGGTATTGGAGCTGTCCTTATGCAAGAAGGAAAGCCAATAGCTTACTTTAGTGAAAAGTTGATTGAAGCTGCCTTGAAGTATCCCACATATGACAAAGAGATGTATGCATTAGTTCGAGCATTACAAACATGGCCCAAAGAGTTTATTATTCACACCGATCATGAATCTTTGAAGTATTTGAAGGAACAACAAAAGCTAAACAAATGCCATGCAAAATGTAGTGAGTTTATTGAATCTTTTCCATATGTAATAAGGTATAAACAATGTAAGGAAAATATAGTTGCTGATGCATTATCTCGAAGGTGTGTACTTCTTTCTATTCTTGATGCTAAGTTATTAGGTTTTGAGTACATCAAGGAATTATATGTGAATGACCATGGCTTTAGCAAATTTTATCATGCATGTGAAAAGGTTGCATTTGATAAGTATTATAGGCATAATGGGTTTTTATTTAGAGATAATCGTTTATATGTGCCTATGAGTAGTATGTGTGAACTTTTGGTAAGGGAAGCACATGAGGGTGGATTAATGGGGCATTTTGGTATTGCTAAGACATGTTCTACATGATCATTTTTATTGGCCTAACATATGAATGGATGTACAAAGAATTTTTTATAAGTGCATTGCATATAAGCAAGCAAAGTCTAAGTCTAACCCTCATGGGTTATATATGCCGCAACCTGTACCTAGCATGCCTTGGATTGATATCTCTATGGATTTTATTTTAGGTTTACCTAGGTCAAAATGTGGTCATGATTAAATATTTGTAGTTGTGGATCATTTTTCAAAGATGGCACATTTTATTGCATGTCATAAAACTGATGATGCTTATAATATTGCTAATCTTTTCTTTAGGGAAATTGTGTGTTTACATGGTATGCCTAGAACTATTGTTAGTGATAGGGATGTTAAGTTCCTTAGCTATTTTTGGAAGACTTTATGGGATAAATTGGGGACTAAGTTATTATTCTCTACAATATGTCACCCCCAAACTGATGGTCAAATAGAGGTAGTAAATCGTACCTTGGGTCAGTTATTGTGCACATTGATTAAAAAGAATATGAAATCATGGCAGGAGTGTTTGCCACATATTGAATTTGCTTATAATCATAGTGTGCATTCATCTACTCATTATTGTCCTTTTGAAGTTGTTTATGGTTTCATTCCTTTGAGTCCATTAGATTTATCACCTTTTCCTTTACATGTGCGAATTAATTTAGATGGTAAAAGGAAGGCTGATTTTAATAGGGCATTACATGAAAAGGTGCTCATGAATATTAAACAAAAGAATGCAAAAGTTGTCCAACAAGCTAATAAAGGGTGTGTAAGAGTGATATTTGAACCTGGTTATTGGGTTTGGGTACACTTAAGGAAAGAAAGGTTTCCTAGTTTGCGTAAGTCTAAGTTACATCCTAGGGGTGATGGCCCTTTTCAAGTTCTAGAAAGGATTAATGATAATGCCTATAAAATAGAATTACCTGGTGATTATGGTGTTAGTGCTACATTCAATGTTTATGATTTATCTCCTTTTGATTTTAACGAGGTTGATGATTCGAGGATGAATCTTCGTGAGGAAGGAGGGAATGATGTATACCAAACAAACACCAACCATGTTGATAAGCATAATGATCTACTCAAGTATGATGGTCCAACAACTAGAACTCATATGAAGAAGTTCAAGGATGCTTTAGGAGTGTTCATGAAACAAGAGATAAAGCTTGAGGTGATGAATCAAAGCACAAGTGCAAATGGAGCTCAATTGAGTGAATTTGGACAAAGTTTGACAAAAGGGAAAAATTGTCACTTTTACACCTTATTATCATATTTTGACCCTCAAAATGAAGAATTCATGTCAAACTATTCAAGTGGAGCAATTTCCATTCAAAATGCATAAAGTGCAATTTCCATTCAAAATGCATAAAGTGCAATTTTGAAGATTTTGGAAGGTTTTAGAAGATGCTAAGGGAATCTATAAGAATAAAAAATATTTCAAGAATATTCTTAATAAATAAAACCCTAGATGTGATGGAGAGTGGCTATTACTCATATTTAAAGACTTGGTCAAATCATAGTTGTCATGAGTTGTCAATTTGACTTTTCAAAGCTTAGTTGTCATGAGTTGTCAAATTGACTTTTCAAATCTTAGTTGACATTAATAGTCATTAGTTGTCTTATTTTTTAAGGAATCCTCCTTAGTTAAGGATTTTCCTTTATAGGAGTCTTTAGGAATAAGTAAGAAAACCTATTCCTTTAAGGATTAGGATGTTTACATGCCTATATAAAGGCTATAGCATTGTAGGACGAATTGGAGAACAAGTTTTATTATCAAAAAATCAAATTCTTGTGAGGTTTAAGTCCTTTTCTTTTGTTCTTAAAAGAACTTAGTGAATTTATCAAGTGAAGGCTTGGTGCAATCAAACCTAGTTTAATTTAGACTAACTCCTAAATTAATCATCATAATAGTTGGGGGAGGTACATTTTGATAGTTTGGGAAAGGATTATTTCTGGTGTTTGGGCTTTCAGGGTCTATGATTTTTCCAAAGTCTATAAGGTTTTGGATTTTGTGTTTGAGGTGGATGCAATTATTTGTAGAATGGCCAAAAACTTTGTGAAATTTGCAATAACTATTTGGGTTATAGCCTTGGGTGTTTGGGTTTCGTGGGTTTAGATTAGGTAAAGATTGAAGTAAGCCCTTTTGCATTAAACGCTCTAGGACCTTTGACAAGGTTGGTTAAAGTTTGAGAATCTTCTCGGTTGTTGGATAGCATGCACTTCCATAGCTCGACTAGTGTTTCCTTACTGAGTGCCCCTAGTTTGGTAGTTCTTGTCCCAGTGCTTCTAATAGTTTTCTTCTTTTCATTCTCCATCTCCTCAGTTTGCAATCCATCATCATAGAGGTTTACCAAAGATTTAAGGTTCATCATTTGTAACCTTTCAACAAAATTAGGTGACACATTATGGACAATCATCCTAACTTGATCTTTTTCAACCAATTTATTTTTCATTAATCCTGCCTTGTTCATGAATCTAGTAAAAAAGTCCGAAAAAGATTCATTAGTTTTTTGCTTTGTTAATTTCAAATCCCTGATAGATACATCTAGCTTGGTGTTATGGTCATACTACTTTAAGAAAGCAACATATAGCTCTCTCTAATTAGCCTGGACTAATTTCTCTAACCCATGATACCAATTCATGGCTATTCCCTCAAATGACAATACAAACAGCTTAGTGACAACTGATAATGGGGCTTTAGTGGTACTCATAGTTGTAGTGTATTGGCTAAGGTGTATCCTTAGATCTCCAATACCATCAAACTTATAAAGTTGAGGCATTTTAAACTTGTCTGGGAATTTATCTCCTTTAACTTGCAACATTTCATCAAAATCAAATGAGTAACCCATGCCTTGCCCTCTTATCAACTCTTCCATCTTGGACATTTTCTGGGTTAGTGCTTGTATCTGCTTGGATTCACGGTCTTGTACTAATTTAAGTGATTCCTTCTTTTCCTTCTCTATCATGTAATTCTCAACATCTTTATATTTTACTTCAGCAGCAGGCACATTTCTAACAGCAGGTTGGCCTTCAGTATTATCAATTGGAGTAGCAACAGGTGGACCATTCACAACAAGTCGAATAGCTGGAGCAGGAGGTATGGCAGCAAGAACAAGTGCAGCTATATGTGGTGGTGCTAATCCAGCTAAGGCTTGTCTCAATTCATCTTGCAACATGGCTCTTATGTCATCCATCAATGCTCCTTTGATGTCTTCTAAAGTCTAATTTCCTTTTTGTTCTAGTTCCATTTCTTTTGTTTAACTAGTTGGAGCTTCTGCAGCTTCTAGGTAGAGCGGGTTGATAGGACTTTTTTCCAAACTTTTAAGAATCTCTTTGGCAATGGATTGTGGACTTAAATCGGTTCTCACTAATCTGCCACCTTTCTGTTCCCAAACATAGGAAGACCCAGATGAATATATGATGGCTGTAGAACAAGGTGTTAGTATGATGCATGAACTATATTCATGCATGTATGCATAATCCACGTGTTATGCAATAAGTAGCAAGTAAGAGGTAACAAGTTAAGTGTACAACATACATCCTTCCAACCTTTTTTCTCCCACACATGTATTCAATGGTAAGTCTCTTTCTTAGGATTTTTGGTCTTGGCCTTAATATCGATAGGGGATATCAAGAACCGACGTGCATGCCATATCTCTCAAAGCAATAAAAACATAAAAACAACATTTATAGGTATAAAAGTTTAGCCTAATCTTTTCTAGCACAAATGAACCTCTAAAGTATGGGCTTAGGCTTTTATAGATAGAAATACCTCATGGCAAAATTCACAAGCAATTTAGGTAATCCTAAAGGAAGTTACTAGGCCACTACATGAGCTGAGTCTAGTGAAAAGGTTAAGGTTCCCTTAGCAAGATGACCTTCTTTAAGACTTGAGTTACGTGCCAAGGCTAGAGGGGCCCAGCGTCCTTTGCAAACTCAAGAGAAGAATACCCTACTTTAGGACTTGGGTTACAGACTCTAGTCAAATGAGCCCGGTAATCTCTCTTTACCAGAGTTAAGGCTAAAAGTGATGGTTAGCTAATTTACAATCCCATGAAGCTAGTGGAATCAAGGGACTAAAAACCAACGCCATCGGCTAATAGGGACATGTAAAAATTAATGCAAGAATAAAATAATCATTAATAAAATAGTTCTAAAGAGCATAAGTAGAATCAGTATCTCTTATCCCCAGTGGAGTCACCACTGTAAACGATGGGGTTTAGTGTGTCCAAGATTTTAGCAATCACGACACTGTTTGAGCTCAAGGCTCCTAGGAACACACTAACTATATCACAAAGACATGGTGTGGAGAAGAGGAGTCACCGCCCAGGGTAATAACTGGGACAAATCAAAGGTGGTGGTAACTCGATTCTCTAAAAGAGAGTTAGCACCACAACTAGGAAATTCTGGGAACGGAATACCAACTTCTTTTAGTCTTGTGTTCATTTAGAATTAGTTTATGAATTACTATCTTATTCTCTAATTACATGCAATTTCATATAAACCCTAATTGAACATCCATCTAGCACCAAGGCAACTAGTCATGAAATTACACATAAAAAATGTATTCATACAAGGCGAAACGTCCCTAAGTCTAAACTACATTGATTTTAATTTTAAGTTAGCTAAGTCTATATATTTTATTTACAAGTGAAATAGAAAATAATGGTGGGCCTACAATTTTTATTAAATTAGTGAGCTTAAATCTACAAATTTTAATTCTCAAGAAAGTGGGCCTAAGTCTATTAAACTTTTACAAAGAAAAAGAAATAAATTAATGGGTCTTAAGTCTAATTAATTTTAACTAATATGAAATGAATCCTAAATCTATTTATTTTAAAAGAAATGGTTTAATAGGCTCAGTTAATATCTAAGTTAATTTTAATTAACTAAAATGATGAGCTTAAGTCTAAATTAACCTAATAGGCCTAAAATAATTTTAAAGTTAATTATAACCATAAAGACAGCTCCAATACCTAAACCAATAGCTTACTTAAGTGAAAAGTTGAATGGAGCTACATTGAAGCATCACATTTAATTTCAAAAGTATTAGAAAAGTTGGGTAAAGAAAGTAAAGGTGCTAAAATTAATTTATCCTTAAGCATGTTAAACGCTTTTTGTTGTGCATCTCCCCATTTAAATCCTATAATCTTTTTGGTTACTTCAGTTAATGGTGCAGCAATTATGCTAAAGTCTTGAACAAATCTTCTATAAAAAATTGCCAAACCATGGAATGAATGAACTTCTCCAACAAACTTAGGTGTAGGCCATTCCTTGATCACCTTAACCTTCTCTTTATCCACTTCAATGCCTTGTGCACTCACCACAAACCCTAGGAAAATCAGTTTACTTGTGCAAAAAGAACATTTCTTAAGGTTAGCATACAACCTTTCTTTGCACAAAACATAAAAAAATAAATGTACACACTCAAGATGTTCATCTAATGACTTCCTATAAACAAGTATATCATCAAAATAAACAACTACAAACTTCCCTAAAAATTCATGCAAAACATGTTTCTTTAATCTCATGAAAGTACTAGGTGCATTAGTTAACCCAAAAGGCATAACTAACCTTTCATATAACCCATATTTTGTTTTAAAAGTAGTTTTCCATTCATCCCCTTCTCTCATCCTAATTTAATGGTAACCACTTTTAAGATAAATTTTAGAGAAAATGCATGCACCTTGCAATTTATCAAGCATGTCATCTAAACGAGAAATGGGATGGCGATACTTAATTGTTATTTTGTTGATAGCTCTACAATCAACACATATACACCATGAACCATCTTTCTTTGTACCAATAAAATGGGTACATCACATGGGCTAATACTTTCTCTAATCAGCCCTTTATCTATTAGCTCCTCCAGTTGTCTTTGTAACTCCTTTGTCTCCTCGGGATTACATCGATATGGTGGCTTGTTTGGAATTTGGGAACCAGGGATGAAATATATTTGATGCTCAATTCCTTTTAAGGGTGGTAACCCCTTTGGCACTTCCCCGGGAAAAAAATTTGCTAATTCCTTCAAAAGAGACACAAAAACATTAGGCAAAGAAATGTCAAGTTCTTTAGTAGTAAAATATGCCTCTTTGTACATAAGCATAATCATTGGCGTTTGAGAAAAAGATGCCCTCTTCCATCACTATCTTTTGCATGAAAACTCACTTTCCTCTCTTTCTTTTTTCCCTCAATCTCTCCTTTTGCATGCGCCTCTCGTTTATTTTACGCATCCACTCTTAGCTCTCATGTTTCCACTCTTTGTTCACACCCCTCCTTTGTTTTCTCACAACTCTCCTTTTGCTGTGCATTCTTTTCTTTTTCTCTCTCATACACACATTCTCTCTCTCTCTCTCTCATTATAATCTTAGGTTTATATTAAATAACCATTAATTCTTTATAATTAAGGTTCTTAAGTACAAGTTGTTTAAAGGTCTTGTTGGGAATTAGAGTTTTCTTTTCCTTAGTTTATGAATGATCCATGGCAAGGTTATCAAGATTGAATACGGGTTTATTACAAGTTAACCATGTTCGTATCACTCAGCTCTGTCAAGCTCCTCTCCAACAAGCTCTCAACCCCCAAAATATATCCGTAGGGGAAGCAACAAGAACTCTCCTCATAAACGGTCCATCCCACCAGTGATAGACCCGCTCACCTAAATACCACACCTTATCAACAACACCGGGCAACAAGATCCTCATCTGTGTCAGGTGCCAAGCCACTCCCATCTCGATCGATTAGTCCTGATGCTCCATCCACCAGCATGGATGAATCTACCTGAGAAAACTCATAAGCAAAAGAATTACTAAAGAATAAGCAAAGAAAAGATGAAATGCACCATACCTGACCATAGGCCAATTTGCTCAAGAGACCCCTCGCCTCTGCCATACTCTCAATCAAACTAGAAGTCCTCCTGATCAATTAAGGAAGACGGGGAAAGCCACTCTCGGCAAACACTCAATAATGGGACAAGGAAACAGCCCGAACTCATAAGCCCAAACCTGTCAAGAAGAAAGGGGTTAGAACAATCCAAAAGCAAGAGACCAAACTCACGTCTAATATGAACAAGCAGCTACAAACGCGCGAGCATCCTCTATAAGCCGTATCCAAACCAGAATACATATGGGCAAAAGCAGTTGTGCCCCAACTATACTTTGGTAGATCCCTAAAGTTCCTCAAGACAAGTAATAGCTGCAGGAAGCTAGTGCCGGAGGTGTTTGGGAAGATAACGACACTCAGAAGGCAGAATAAGAAGCACTTAGCCAACTGCTCAGAATTAACATGACTCATGTCATGCTCCAACCTAACCTTATCTACAAGCTGCATATACCAGATCAAAGTGGAGCAGTCAAACTTCACTGAAGTAGTCACGCCAAACTGATCCCTCAGCCATATATTCCTCGTGATGGCATAACTACATGCCTCATTACTAAAAGGGACAGACTCCTCAGAAAAACTCAGCCCCATAATGGCTGCAAAATTAAGCAAAGTGATAGTCATCTCCCCAAAAGGCAAATGGAACGTGTGGGTAGTATTTATCCACCGCTCAACAAAAGCGCACATTACAGCCTAACTCGATGCATAAGAGCCATAAGTAAAAGTAGAAATAATACCATCAAAGCCCTTCCCAACAACTATCTACTTCACACAGAGAGGAAGACCCTAATAATACGAGTTGACCTTATTGAAGCTACCAGGCAGCTGAATGACAGGCCCAGAGGACTGCAACCAATAGGTAAAATAGTTACAATTTTATCAAATACTAAAACATCTCTTTTTGCATCTTTGCAGGAAAACCACAGCTAAAGCTACACTACAGCAAGAGCTAAAATCACAGCTAGAGCTGCAGACATCACGGCAAGAGCTACATCACAGCTAGAGCTACATCACAACTAGAGCTATAGACATCACAGCAAGAGCTAAATCACAGCAGGAGCTACATCACAGCTAGAGCAACATCACAACTAGAGTTATACTATAGCTATAGCTAAATTATAGCAAGAGCTATCTCACAGCCAGAGCTACATCACAGCTAAAGCTACATACATCATAATAAAAGCTACATTATAGCCATAGCTAAAATCACAACAAGAGCTAAACCATAGCTAGAGCTACACTATAGCAAAAGCTAAATCACAGCAAGAGCTACCTCACAGTAAAAGCAAAAATCACAGCTAAAGCTACAGTCATTACAGCAAGAGCTATATCACAGCCATAGCTAACCTTATAGCAAGAGCTACAGTCATCACAGCTAGAGCTACACTACAGCAAGAGCTAAACAACAGCTAAAGCTAAATTATGGCAAATGCTATTATCAAACAGCTAAAGCTAGGCTACAACAAGAGTTAAAATACATGTCAGCTAGAGCTATATAGATAACACATACTAAAATCAAACAGCAAGAGCTAAAACCAAGAGCAACACATACAGCAAGTGCTAAGACAGACATCTAGAGCTACAACAAGCTAAGTACGTAAACTAACCGGTGGATGATGAATAGTCTAAGCATGAGTCTTCAGGCTATGGATAACAGGAATTAGATCGCCCCAAGAAAGTCGAGGCAAATGAAAAGAGGCTCCACCACTGGTCCTAGCAGCCTCTGTACCTCCAGCAGTAGAAGTCCCTGCACCAATCTGCCCGAGAACTGCCTTATCCTCTAAAATGAACTTATTAAAAGAAAAAGAAATGGTATTCACATTGCCAATGTCACCAAGATCCTTGGGAATAGGAGGGAAGTCCATAGTCTCTGCACTTAGTGAAGCAACAGAGCAACAATAAAAGAAAAGCAATCCAAAAAATTTTAAAAAGGGCTCAAAACAGGTAAAAGTCACCCCGAATTTGAAAATGAGTTCATTTTATAGGCATCGGACGTGCCTTGGAGCGTGGTCACGTGCCCTAAACGAGTGATCACGTGCCCTTTAGAGCCTCACGTACTCCGAGGCTCACACACACACATTGAGACCCTTGCACAAGCATTACTAGGGTCTCGAACTTGTATGTTACCAAAAGAATGCACAAAAAACATGTAAGAACCATACAAACACGAGCATTGTATATTTTAGGACACTGCATTTGACATTACTGTCTTAAAAAGTCATTCACAAAAAGAAAATAAAGCACAGATAACACAAGCACATCACATCTATAATTATCACAAATGATACGTCATGAAATCACGCTCAAAACACGATAAAAAATTATGACATCATCACTACATCATTACTTCATCATCACCGCTCAGTAGCATTTTTTCTGCTTAAAAGCATTGCATTTGCTTAGTAGCATCTCATTTGCTTAGGAGCATTTCATCGCTTAGAAGCATTTTATCTACTTAGGAGCATATTTCATCTGCTTAGTAGCATCTTATCTACAAAGTAGCATCTCATTTGCTTAGGAGCATTTCATCTGCTTAGCAGCATCTTATTTGCTTAGAAGCATTTCATATGCTTAGAAGCATTTCATTGCTTAGAAACATTTTCTCTGCTTAGAAGCACCATTCCATCTGCTTAGAAGCATTTTTGCTTAAAAGCAACTTTATCTGCTTAGAAGCATTGTATATGCTTAGTGGCATCTTTTGTGCTTAGTAGCATTTCATTGCTTAGAAGCATCACATCCGCTTAGTAGCATCTCATCAGCTTAGTAGCATCACATCTGCTTAGAAGCATTTTCATTAATACCTAAGGAGGCTATGAAAGCATCATCTTGCCTCATCGAAGGAAATTGCAGAGCACACAAAAGATGACTCTGTCAACCAAATAAACGAAATAACATCAACAAATGATGGGCCTGAAGTCAAGAGACTAAACGGCACGCCATCAGGTAAGTACCTCTTCCTAAAATTATTTTTGCATCTTTGCATTTGCTTCACGTGTATTGACATCATTATTGGAGTGCTATGCAACACACGTAAAGCAAGGGGCAACTGTCATACATCGAATTTTGACTGTCCCCAAAAAGGTCCAGTGATGAAAACATCTCTCTGAATATGATAAGTGTCTATTCATTCGTACTGCCTCTGAAGCGTGACAAGAATCTAAAAAGCCCGAACCGAGCAAAATCAACAGCCGAATCATTAAGTTGCACCTCGATTTCATGAAATACTAATAATTAGTGTGGTAAGTCACTTGTTTTAAGCAAACGTTCCTCAAAATGAGCAACTCATCAGATCGGTGTTCAACTCATGAGACCGGAGTTCAACTTTGTGAAAATTGAAAGTCAATTTTGATAAAATGGATGTGGGACCTTAGAATAGTGTGCGTAACCCCAAGAAGTAGCACGTGCGCAAATTTGCAGCGTGTGGTCACGCATAAACACATTTTGCTCACGTGTGAAAATGGAAGCCAATTTTTGTTGAAATGAACCTTTAAAATGATTTGGGAAGGTCCAAAAAACCCCTAAAACAGCACGATTAGAGACCAGGAAAGCCGTGTGATGCGTGATAACGCGTCCCGAGGAGTGATCATGCGTTCTAAGGGCTTGATCACACGCATTTTCACTAATTTTCACACATTTTTTGGCACATTTCCCTATAAATAGAGGTCTCTACCTCCCATTTTTACAAGCCTGTTAAGGATGCCAAGCATACATTGTATGCATGTGACTAACACATAACATAATTATTTATGTCAAATTTTTAACTCACAATTTTACATATGTAACACATATCACACAGCTTTAAACAGTTCACATCTTTCTTTATATTATACATATACAATGCTCTAGCCTTAATACAAGATGTGAAAGTTTACTAAGCATAAGACGCTCAAGATAAACTGAGGACGACCTCCTGCTGACCCACCTGACATAATTTTAGTGCAATTGATGCAATTGTTCCTTCATGACAGACTATAGTTCTTCTAGTCCTGAAAAATAACGCAGAGGAGTGAGCCTGCAACTCAGCAAATGAATAACATAATATTCTATGAAAAATAACACTCTCAGTCATGTAATATTATCAAGTATCAATCCATTCCATGTTTAACCATACATTTATTCAATTATACATTTATAATATGTATATAGTCATAGTAACATAATATTTTCTTTTGGATGACAACGAACTTGTGAATTATATATAAAGTTCTTTTCAATAATTTGTGGATCCCCTTTTCGCACACAGCCCACCATAATCTTGTATAAAATTTTTCTTTAGCCTTTTTACGGCATTTTAAGGGATTCCATTACGCACACAGCATAGCCTTATTCACAAGTAACAATTGTCTCCTTATACTCATCCAACCATATTTCTTATATTTGCGTGTACATTATATATTCCTCCATAAAAAAAAATTATTTGACCTTCACATAATATATAAGGAAACAATAATATTCCCAAAATATACCAAACATATACCATATATCAACATGGCAGATTTGATGGTATAAATTCAAAAATACACCAAAAATTCCATATTAGGAATCTCAAAGCCATATTCTCCAGATCAATAATATTATGAGTCTAGATAAATTTTCCACTGATTTCACATCCATTGGATATATATATAAAGAGAAACATCAAAAACACTCCACCATAGTCAAGCTGTCAACAAAATTTAAGCAATAAAAAGTATTGCCCAATTTGGCAATCAAAACAGAAGAATTAAGCTTCCCATATTTCTATCAAATTTATAGATAACATCTCAAAGTTTTCATAGGAACAAACGGTATCAATTTTTGAATTATAAAACTCCAGATATAGCTCAAGAAAGTCGGTTGTTCTATATTGAACAGGGCACCCGAATTTAGCAAACATCATTCACATTTACAATCTCATCCCAACATTAATCATCCATCAACATAATAATTAAATATCACAATAATTGAAATTCAGCATCTAATAATTATAAATTTAATAGAAATATAGGAAGCTTAATTTTCTGTTTTGATTGCCAAATCTGGCAATACTTTTTATTGCTTAAATTTTGTTGACAGCTTGACCATGGTGGAGTGTTTTTGATGTTTCTCTTTATATATATATCCAATTGATGAGAAATCAGTTGAAAATTAATCTATACTCATAATATTATTTATCTGGAGAATATGGCTTTGAAATTCCTAATATGGAATTTTTGGTGTATTTTTGAATTTATACCATCAAATCTGCCATGTTGA